>CAUYQG010142648.1:0-17305 GCA_963574415.1 Tarsius wallacei
GACTCAAAAAAAAATAAAATGTAAGTATTTATATAAATAACATACAAATATATAAAGTATAAGTTCCTCATTTATTTTTTTTAGTAGGAGTCTCACTCTGTCACCTAGGCTGGAGTACAGTGGCATGCTTCCGGCCACCACAGCCTCAACCTGCTGGGCTCACGCGATCCTTTCGCCTCAGCCTCCCAAGTAGCTGTAACTACAGGCGTGTGTCACCATACCTGGTTAACTTTTTTGATTTATCGCAGAGACGAGGTCTCATCAAATTGCCTTGGCTGGTCTCGAACCCGTGGGCTGAGGCAATCCTCTCCCCTCAGCCTCCCAGAGTGCTGGGGTTACAGGTATTAGCCACAGCGCCAGCTATAAGTTCCTTATTAATTCACCTTACTCAACAGTGAGAATTACTGTAGTGAGCCGAATAATGTCCTCTCAAATGATATCCACTTCCTAATTCCTGGAACTTGTAAATGTTATCTTATTTGGAAAAAGGGACTTTGCAGGTGTGATTAAGTTAAGGATCTTGAGATAGAGAGATTATCATGGTTTAACTGGGTAAACCCATATGCAATTACAAGTGGCCTTATGAGAGGCAGAGGGAGATTTGATTCACACAAAAAAAGGAAGGCAATGTAATGAAGGCAGAGACTGGAGTGATGTGGTCAGCAGCCAAGGAATGCCAACAGCCAACAGCAGCTGGAAAAGTGGTAATCAATGGCTTCTCTCCTAGAGCCTCCAGAGGAAGAATGGCCTTGCTGACACCTTGATTTTAGACTTCAAGCCTCTAGAACTGTGAGAGGATAAATTTGTTGTTTTAAGCCACCGTGTTTGTAGTAATTTGTTATATAAGCCACAGGAAACTAATAATAATCACAAGTAACAATACATATTCTAACATTTACTACTGTTAACCAAAATGGGATAATAATACACAAAATATGACATCTCTATTCTGTTACACAGTCATGTGCACTTACAAGAATGCAGTGTTGCCCAAACTTATCTTATTTAACATTTTCCCCCCAAGACAGAGCATTTCCTGAGATTCATGTTCTATGGCATATACTTGAACATGCTGGACCAAAGATTCATTCTAGTCCTTGTCTCTACAACTCTATACTAACACTGAGTGCACAATGGTCACAGAAATGACTGAGTTCTGGTATATGTGTAACAATGTGTTTTAGGTATATATAATTGAAAACTTATTTCAAGTGTATCTCTTTTAACTATGTGTTGAAATACTTGTGAATAAAATATAATTTCTGGAATTTTATTTCAAAGTAATTTAGTTGTTTGCTGAAGTGGATGGGGATATAGATGAGACAAAGATGGTCATATGGTGAAGACTGTTGTAGCAGGGTGGGCCTATGAGGATTCATTGTACTATTCTCTTTATTTCTGTGTATGCTTGAAATTTTCCAAAACACAAAGTTAAAGAAGAAGAAGAAAAAAGGAAATGATTATAGTGTTCTGGATCTTGGAATGGTTCTATTACATATTCTTAGTCAAATATATTTATTTAAAACACACAGGATTTCTTTTAAAAATTATTATTTCCATGAAACAATACTGCTTCAAATGCGTTTTCCAGAGGAAACCACAGAAGCGTTACATTTAAACGTTCATTTCAATTGTAAGATTATCTGCATCTACTATTTCAAAAACGTTGGAATAGAGGAACTGCAGTATACCTTTATCCAATTCCTTCTGATAAATGTATTGTGGCAGAGACTATTTCACATACAGTACTTCCCTCCATTTCCCAGATTAGTTGTGGCCAAAGCGGGATAAGGAGATGTGACGTATCTCAAGGGTGAGGCAGTTAAAAGCCAGTGTGCTTCTCTGTATCTTTCCTGCTTCAGTGATTCAGTGACAGTGGCAATGTAGGTCACATTTTGAGGTGTTGGCTTCACAATATGGAAGGAAGGTGGATCCCTAAACCACTGGATAGAGAGCCCCTACCAACTCTTACTGGACTTTGTGTGAGCAAGACAAACATTTCTACTCTGTTAAGTCATTGATATTTTGGGATGTTACCACAAAACAACCTAATAATATTGTGGAAATAGCCCAAATGAGAACAAGTGGAGCCTATTTAATTAGAACTTGCTATGGGAAAGGAGACAGTCACTGTTAGTTGTGCTTGGCAAAGCTGTATACTTTAAAAAAAAAAAAAAAGAAGACATCAGGTATGCTCTGATTATAGGTTTTTGGCATGAGGAATTGGAGGTGGGCAACTAGAAGTAGGCATCCCATGTGATGATGGTTTGGGATGCATATTTGGCTTTCTCTCATTGGTCCTGAATCGGAAGTAGGCACAAATGTTAGGGAAGCTAATAGTTACTGACCAAGTCCTGACTGGGCCTACCACTAACTAGGTCAGAGGTCTAGTTTCACATATGGTCTGGTCATTGTACATTTGTACATTCAGTCCTCCTTATCCTAGAAATTAGTACCTGGAAGTGAGGTGCTGCTACAACAAAAACCTATGCGGTATTGGCTTAGTGGTCAGGCTGAGGGCTGTGAGGTAGTGGATACAGGAAGCTGGAAAAATGCAGAACCATGTTTTACAGTGGCAAAATATTTGGTAACGCTGTTGCCTATAATCACTTTTCATACAAAGAGTCTATTGACCTTGTAGTCTTATGAAAGAGTTTGGAAAAGAGAATCTTAGAAGTGTATATTGGCTGCTACTAACTATTTGGCAAAGTATTATAAGTAAATGATGAGTTCAATAAAGAAGCTTCTGATCTGAAAACAGAAACAGAAGGGAACAGAAAGAATTGAGAAATTTAAAGTCTAGGCCAGGCATGGTGGATCACGCCTATAATCCTAGACTTCGGAAGGCTGAGGCAGGAGGATTGTTTGAGCCCAGGAGTTCTAGACCAGCCTAAGCAAAATAGCAAGACCATGTCTCTATAAAAAAATTTTTAAAAAATTAGCTGGGCACGGTGACATGCATCTATAGTCCCAGCTACTCTGTAGGTTGAGGTGGGAGGATTGCCTGAACCTAGGAGGTTGAAGCTGCAGTAAGCCACTATTGTGCCACTGCACTCCAGCCTGGGCAGCGGACTGAGACCCTGACTCAAACTTGCATCTAGACCCCAAACAGGGACAGGAATAAAAGACTGGGTACAAATGTCCACTGAAACCTCTTAGCTAACTAAAATGCCTCAGTGGTAAAGATCATATTGAGGGTACAGCCTTCCCATTCAAACCTGACAACCTCAAATAACTGAGGAGGAATGGAAGCTTTCAGATCTCTGTATGAGGTCACTAACACATGTGAATTTTGGTTGTGGTTACTGACATATGGAACTGATGCAAACCAAAGAGATCAGAAGAGGCTTACTAACTTTGAGGAATTTTTTTTAATCATCTCAAGCTCATACTACAAAAAGCCTTTGTCTATTCAAAATTTAAAACTCTTGGGTCCCAAATTTCTATGAGCTTGGGTCCCAAACTTCTATGAGCAGTAAGCTAGTTGAGGAAGATTTATACCTTCCAAAGAAGGAATATCTCCCCAACACACACTTTACATGTGGTCAAGGATGATAGCAGAAAAAGAACATCCCAGAAAGATCTTGGAGGGTCTAAGAGAACAACAGCCAAAGGTCATGGAGAACAATGAATGAAAGACTTCCCTCAGATAAGATCAAGGTTCAATCTCCCCTACCACCAGAGCTGGTGGCTTACACAAGATCTGCCTAGGGATGTTTCAGAATTACTATAGATCAGCAATTGCTGTTTATCTCCCACTCTTTTCCTTTGGAAGAGTATTTACTATGGCCCTCCAATCCTTGTTCCATACTGTGTATTGTGGTAAGAGGGAGAGAGAGAAAGGCGGGGTGGGGAGCGAAAGAGACAGAACAGAGAAAGCACAGGGCAGAGCCACATCTGGACCTGATGGAGACATTACCGGTCATGTAATGTCTCCATAGGCACTATGACTCTAGTTTCTACCACTGATGAGGGCCTGATTTGTTAGCAAAAGAATAATGTAATACCATAAACACCTTCCCACAGTAATAAGTATCGTGTTTCTTTGATTCAAAGATACATGCTTTTCTACATTTTAATACTTCCAAAACTGAGGCTATCTTAAGATCAATATTAAAAGCGGAAAAGTTCTGGAGTAGCAGTCCCTGTACATGCCTAACTTAACCACAAATAAAAGGTGAAATCTCATCTCAATTGGATTATTTTCATGGGCAGCACCACATATGATCCTCACAAGGTTCTGAAGGCTCCACTACGATATAATATTGCATGCTGAAACTGTCATTCAGTAGGCAATATGATTAAAGGTATAAATAATTGCCAAATTTAAACAAGATCATGAAATTTTCAAAGGCAAGAGACTCATAAAGTACATGAAGATTTTGTCAAAACTTTTGGAATTATCTTCAGAAGAAGTTGTTTAATTTCCAGCAATAAGTAACTTGATTGAGGAAAACAACAACAACAAAACAAAGAGTACGCAAAAAGGAAGATAAAATTCCAGTCTACAGCCACACCACCCCGAATGCACCCAATCTCATCTGAAAGGGCTAAGTATAAGTATGGTTGTGCCTGTTTACTACTTGGAAGATAAAATTCCAATACTCTTCAATATGCTGTAAAGTTATATACTTAATCACAAAGACAATAAAGAAGTTGAAGATAATTAGCTAGGGTTATGAAAAGCAGCATGTTATCATAATGTTGCATTAACTACCCAAAGCCCAAAGTAAGTCAGAGAAATCCCAGATTCTAAATATGAGTAAGACCGAGACTCAAATTTTACTGTGACAGATAAAAATGGTATACCACTGAATGGATAAACGTATGCTATTGATGATTAATAAAAACCGTATGTTTATTTTCTTCCCCTGAAAAATTGCTAAACAGATAGCTTGTCTTAGGTTTAGTGATGTTTCAGAACTGAGAAAATAGGACCAGGTCAACTCCAGTTCTTTTAATATCTTTAAAATGAATTTCATCATGTAGATGTACTACAGTTTTTCCCTGATGGACAGTTAGGTTGTTTCTCATTTTTTTTCTTGCTATTATAAAATAATATTGCAAACACTGATAACTTCAATTATATCGGTCATATTCTAGTTCTAAGGTGGTGAATTCATGGATGTTCACTTTATTATGCTTCAGAGCTTACAAGTATATACCATATTCCTTATATGTATCAAAATTAGTTAATAAAAAATGTTGCAATAAAAATGCCATTTTGTTGATTATCCTTAAGATGAATTCCCAGAAGTAGAATTGCTTGATGAAAGAGAATGCGTATTTAAAATTCTGATACTTACTGTCAGACTGCCTTCCTTATAATCTCTACAAGGTATGGTCAACACTGGCATTCTCAAATCTTTGCTATTCTGACACGTGAAAATTCAAATTATTACTATGCAAAGAAAATTTTTTAAAGAACCCTTCAAAACAATTTACCTCTGTAATCCATGCTACGCTGGTGCCTTGCCTCTACAATAAATAAAAAAAATTAGCCGGGCGTGGTGGCGCACACCTGTGATTCCAGCTACTTGGAAGGCTGAGGCGGAAGGATTACCTGAGCACAGCAGGTAGAGGGTACGGTGGCCGTGAACATGCCACTGCACTCTAGCCTGGGTGATAGAGTGAGACTCTGACTCATAAAAAAAAAAAAAAAAGCCCCCACTAATAACAAAACATCCAAATCGATAACTAAATAACAAGAGCTAGAATCATTCCCAGACTATATTTATGTAGAACAAGGACTAGCAACAAAAACAAAACACAACCTATAAGATGAAAGCCAGATATCATACATAAAAATGCAGCAGAAGTATTTTTTATTTGCTTTCAGAGAGCAGCAAGATATATTCAATCAATATTCAGGCATAGAATATACCTTTCCCACCATGGGTCATGATCTAGTTTCCTACAGTAGCAGGCTATCAGAGGAACACAATGCTACTTCTTTTACTGTTCAACCAGGCAAATTCTTCCACTGCCTTAGGGAATCAACTAGCCCATTTTACCTGTCTGTCAACTTATTTAAAGGAAAGAGATAACGTTTCTTAAAACAATCACAAACTTAGGCATCTTAGTCAAGAACATTCATTCCAATTATAACGTCCTACCTTTCCCTCCTCGTGGAGGAAAACTGATAAAAAAAAATTTAACCTTCAATAAATAAGCCATGAAGATCTAACAAGCTTCATGATCCTGACATTCAAATCCTCTTCTGAAATTGGATATAGTATTAAGTGTCTGCAAAAGACTACACATATGCTCACTAGATTTATGAATAACTTCTAGATGATGATACATATTTTAAAAGTCATTAACATAAGTCGACAAACATTAAAATTTATTCTCTTAGAAAATGACTTTCCATTGCAGAACTCAGAGTATGGGGATAAATCAAATCACCTGAGAGTCATTCTTTGAACCTCAAGGTGTGTTTCTGGTTATAGTAAACCACGTTCCCTTAATTGTCTTTCCTTCATTCTCTGTACTTATAAACACACTCCTGCTCCATAAAGACCCCTCCACCTCTCCCAGCACTTCAACTATGAACAGAAATCTAAAATTACAATGGATTAGAAATAGAGATTTCCAGGACTTCTTCAAGGTATACCCAGGATCAGGGCCCACTGGCATCCAAAGAACTGCCGTTCTTTTACTCCAATTTTCCTTCCGAACCACCTTTCCCGTTCTTTCCCTCCTAGATACCGCTGACTCGCGTGTTGGGGGTGGGGTGGAGGGGTGGAAGGGAGACAGTCGGCGCAAGGCCGCCAGCTAGACAAGCCCTTCCCAGCCAAACCTGCACCTCCGAGGCCCAAAAGCCTGGGGCTCTTCCTGCAGCACCGGGTGCGGCCAACCCTCGCTTCCCCAGGGCAGGGCTCAGCTCAGGTCAACGCAACCAGCCAAGTCAGGCCCGGACCCGGCCGGCTCTGCCCGCCCGTCCGCAGCAGCCCCTGGACCCCCGCCAGCGGTGATGGGCGTGGGCCCCAGCGGCCACCGCCCCGCCAACTCGGGCTCGGGAGGCGAGAGTGAGCCCCACCCGCTACACCGGCCCCGGACATACCTGTAGGGGAGAGCAGGGCTTCTGGACAGCGGCCGCGGGCCCGAGGGCGGGCGCGGAGGGGGCCGGAGCCCGTCCCAGGGACCCCAAGTAACCCTGGTGGGGCAGGGCGGGGAGAGACGCCGGGGAGTGCCGCGGGCCAGCGCGGCCCGTCGCGGGGGTCGCGGGGACCTGGCTCTCCCCTTAGCACCAGGCCACCGCCGCCGCCGCCGCCATTTTGCCTTCCACTCCGTGTCGCCGCCGCCGCACTCCGCTGCAGGTTTCCCGGATGTGGGCATTTCCCGGCGTCGCTTGCGCGGGGGCCGAGGACTGGGGGCTTCTGCCCGCCCGGCCGTCGGGAGCGAGCGCGCTGCCCGCCGCCTCGGGTCCCGGCCGGTCGCCCGCTGCTCTGGGCGCCCGCGAGCTGCGCCCCGCGCCGCTCCCGCCCGCCGCTGCCCGGACAACTCGTCCGCGACCGTGGGTGAAGGCTACCTCCCGCCCGAGCCCACTCGGTTCATTCCGCCTCCTTTCCGTTCTCTGTCTCTGGACGGAGAGTACGAGGCGCACTTCCAGGAGCTTCACACTCGGAAGGAAACAGACATCAGTGACTTGCTCCCTGCAGCCTCGCCTTGGACATCTGGATTCGAGATTCGTAGGGCTTGGAAATACAATTTTATTCCTGCCTAGCACTTCCCCGGATGAGCCCGTGAGCTTTGAGCATCTGTGTTTTCTGAATCCACCAGATAACATGTCCTTGAGCCAGACCGATTGATTAATAGAGTTTAGAGATCTTGATCTGTCGACCGCATCCTAGAAGAGGAGGTTGCTATTGCCACGATCAGAATAACGGGTACAGTGCGAGAAGGTTTTATTTCTGGGTAAGTTGAATTGGAAATTCTAGGATGGGATCTTCGGGTTTGTGATGTTCGAAGGTACCGCACCCGTTGTGAAAGAGCCCCTTTGCCCATTCTGCCTCTAGAAAATATAGTGTTTCCTGCCGGGCGCGGTGTCTCACGCCTGGAAACCCAGCACTTTGGGAGGCCGAGGCGAGAGGATTGACAGAGGTTACGGGTTCGAGTTCAGCCTGGGCAACTTGGCGAGACCTCTTCTCTACAATAAATAAAAAAATTATCTGGGCGTGGTGGCACACGCCTGTGGGTCCAACTACTTGGAAGGCTGAGGCAGAATGATCGCCTGAGCCCAGCAGATCGAGGCTGCAGTGGCCGTGAGACTCTGACTCGGAAAAAAAAAAAAAAAGGAAAAGAAAATATAGTGTTTTCAAATATCTTCTTTTATAGTTTTTCTACT
The DNA here is from genome assembly GCA_963574415.1 of Tarsius wallacei. Classification (NCBI taxonomy): domain Eukaryota; kingdom Metazoa; phylum Chordata; class Mammalia; order Primates; family Tarsiidae; genus Tarsius; species Tarsius wallacei. The sequence continues at coordinate 8,351 of CAUYQG010142648.1, forward strand.
TGAAACCAACAACTATAAAAAAAACCCAAAGACTTCTTTTTCTGATAAGTCGATGACTGGCAGCTGTGTCCAGAAATTCAAATGTGAAAACCTCTCTTAAAAGATTACATTCCAAGAACATTTGGTTGAAAATCTAGTTTTTCTACAAACTCAAGAGTTTGTAGCAGGTAAGAGAATATGGCTCAAGGTGGGTCACTAAATCGCCTTAGCTCTTCCTTCCACTGAAGGACTGAGTAACCCATAAATTCCTTTTCAGTTCTGAACTTATATCTAATATGTTTGCAGGCCTGCTTGTTCTGGAAGCCGGGCAATTATTTGGTGCATCACTACCTCTAGAATCCTATAACCTCCGTCCTCCACCCATGGAACGTCACTTAAACTCCTGAGGGCAAGCCAAGTGCGGTGGCTCACGCCTGTAATCCCAGCATTTTGGGAAGCCAAGGTGACTGACTGCCTGAACCCAGGGGTTTGAGACCTCTTGGCGAGACCTCGTCTCTACGATAAATCCAAAAATTAGCCAGGCATGGTGATGTATGCCTGTAGTTCCAGCTACTTGAAAGGCTGAGTGAGGTGGAAGGATCACCTGAGCCCAGCAGATGTAGGCCGCGGTGGCTGTCAGCATGCTACTGCACTCCAGTGTAGGTGACAGAGTGAGACTCTGACTCAAAAAAAAATAAAAAATAAAAAACTCCTCAGTGCTCTGTAAGCTTATAGGAAAGTTTGTCCATGAACAGTTGTCTTTGGGGAAATTTCTAGATAATTCAGGGAGCTGAGTGAATGGCTCTGAAAACTAGGGTGTTTACTTCTGTGAAGTAGAGGGAGACGAGGGAAAGGAAAGATGAGGAGAGGCGATTAAAGGCAGCTGGGACTTTGGGTGAGGACAGTGATGAAATGCAGGGGAAATGCTTACTGTATTAGATTTCTAAGAATGGAGATGCCTGCTATTGCATTTGCAGGTCTTTGTAATACTGTGATGGAAAACCCTTGGTCCAGCTTTCGCCTATTCAGCTTTTCAATGCTTCATGGGAGTGGGACTTTTTGGTTTCAGTTTGTTTTTAGCAATAGATGCGTCAGATGTTATGTTTGGGTGACTGTAGAGAGGAACAGAGGTAGAATACATGGAAGAAGTCTGGAGACCAATGTGGCCCTGAGAACATAACCACCCCCCCACCGCAGAAATTCATATTATATATATTTTGCGTCAGAGTCTCTGTCACCCAGGCTGGAGTACAGTGGCATACTCACAGGCCACTGTAGCCGTGACCTGCTGGGCTCAGGCAATCCTTCCGCCTCAGCCTTCCAAGTAGCTGGAATCACAGGTATGTGCCACCATGCCCCGCTAATTTTTTTATTTATTGTGAAGACGAGGTCTTGCCAAGTTGCTCAGGCTGGTCTCGAACCCCTGGGCTCAGGCAGTCCTCTCACCTCGGCCTCTCAAAGTGCTGGGATTATGGGTGTGAGCCACCGTGCCCAGCCTAAATTCATACACTCTTAGGGGAGGATTCCAGAGTATATGCAGCCCAGGTTTAAGGAATGGGGAATTGTGCTGTTTATTCTCGTGTGGAGAATCTAAATAAATTATTTGAAATTCTGTAGATGTGTCTCTTCTCCATTTGTTTATTCAAACATTTATCTATATCAGCACAGACTCATGGATATTCACGGGAGCTCTTTCAGTTGGCTTGTGTCACTTTGACATACTGCAGTTGTTTTTTTTTTTTTAAAGTTTTTATTTTCTGGCACTGTATGATGCGCTATACCAGGCGTGTCCAACCTGTGACCCAGGACAGCTAGTAATGTGGCCCCACAAAGTCTTTTAATTGCTAACCTCCATCCTCCACCCATGGAACTTCTCTTAAACTCCTGAGGGCAAGCTGGGCACAGTGGCTCACACCTGTAATTCCAGCACTTTGGGAGGCAGAGGCAAGAGAATTGTCTGAGCTCAGGGGTTTGAGACCAGCCTGAGCAACATGGCAAGACCTTGTCTCTACAGTAAATCAAAAAATTAGCCAGGCATGGTGTTGTATGCCTGTGCTTCCAGCTACTTAGAAGGCTGAATGAGGTGGAAGGATCACCTGAGTCCTGTAGGTCGAGGCTGCGGTGGCTGTGAGCATGCCACTGCACTCCAGCCTGGGCAACAGAGAACCTCTGACTCAAAAACAAACAAACAAATCATGTGTTTTTTAGTGTGTGACCCCTGCATAGTTCCATTTTTGAAGTTCACAATCTTGTCTTATATTCATAACATTGCTTTTTGGCAGCACATGCACTTGTGCCTGGCTAATTTTTTCCCAAGTATGAAGCACACGGGCAAAATTTGAACAAACATTTCTGATAAGCACTTTGAGAACTAAGAATTGAGACCACTTCAGTTGAACTAGACACTGACTGACACATTCGTTTTACAAAAACAAGGTCAAATTTCCCACTAGTTTTATATTGTTCTCATTTTTCTAAACTTTATAATAAAAAATATAAGTCTTATGTATATGCACTAGCTACATTATATAATTTATGTGCTGCCCAAGACAGTTCATCTTTACTTGATGTGGCTCAGGGAAGCCAAAAGTTTGGACATCCCTGCTCTATACTTACTACCTTGTATATTTCCTGTCCAAGTCCTGGAATTGCCATTTCTCCAAGGAGCCCTGGTTCTTTTTATTGGAAAATGGTATTAAAAAAACCAAATCTGGGTGCTAAGTGTGCTCCTTGCTACTGGGACATTATTAATTATAGGACCTCTACAGTCAAGAGATCTTATAATTTAAGCTTATTCCACCCTATACGTGGTAAAAATTGTGTTTTGATCTGTTGCAGCTACCATTTTTAATCTGGAATTATTAGCTTCACTCTATATATCCATGGCTTACACAATCATTTTGAGCGTTAATGCATTTCTGATGGCTATGTGTTAGGTTAGTCTGTCAGCTACTGCCCCCAAAGTCTAGCCATGACAGCTTGGAATTGAACATTATTTTTAATTAATATTTTTTTCCCTGATCAGCCAGCTTCTAATCATTCTACTTCTCCTGCACTCCTGGAGTTTCCTGCCCTCTTTGTACACCTCAACGTAGGGGGATGTTAGGAACTATTTCAATGTTAAGATGACTGTAGTCTAAGACCTGGCTGTTAGTTCTACGTTGCCATTTAATATGAATCATGGTTCAGAATAATACCAACAAGAGTTTTTGAGTCAGAGATTCACCCTGTTGCCCAGGCTGGTCTCTTTTAACGTCATGTGTTAACCTCCATTCCCCACCCATGGAACTTCACTTAAACTCCTGAGAGCAAGCTGGGCACAGTGGCTCACACCTGTAATCCCAGCACTTTGGGAGGCCAAGGTGAGAAGATTGCACCTGAGCCCAGGGGTTTGAGACCAGCTTGGGCAACTTGGCAAGACCTCATCTTGCATGTATTTGAGATCTCCTCAGGTTTCATATCTATAAAACAAGAGCACCACTACTGCTTCAGACCTATTAGTCTGAGCTAGATACAATGTTAACACCCTGAGCTTAAATGAAGGCTTGATATAAACTATACACTGGTGAACTTAATATATTCATTGGACAAGACTCTAGAATGGATTATTAAAAGGATGTTTCCACAATACTGTTAAATACAATTATATTCACAAAGGACCAGAAAATTTTCAATTATGCCAAATTTTTTATAGGATGATGGCTATAGCAGATATTTTCTCAAAAGAGCCTTGCAAACAAGATAAACAGGGCAGAATGTCAATTCATTAGGGTGATTTATAAATATTTCAATAACTGCAGCCAAATATCAAAGGTTCATGTGTCACTGGTAGTTGAGAGAACTCTAGCAGTAGGCCTAAGACCTTCAGTCCACTTAACATCTTTCCTAACCAATGGGATGAAAATGTAGTGTGTACTGGGCAATTCTCAAAATAATTAGCTTCTACAAAAGATTCAAAGAAGATTGTTAGTTCTTTCTATATTGAAATGAAATTTGCCTTAGGACAAAAAGGAGAGGCCTATAATAAGGATTAAAAACTATCTGCAAGAATATGGAAAGTGTGGCTTAGGAATATCATGTGTAAAAATTTAATAAAGCTTGAGACAGCATTACAAAGGAGTATCGTACCCAGAACTAGGATGGCAAAGTTTCTGTCATAATCTCAGCAAGGGAGACACCACATGGAAAAATATTCGTCTGGGAAGATACACTTAAAAGAGGGCCTTTGGCAAACAGGAACAATTTTTAAGGTGAAAACAAGATCGTGAATTCAGTTCAATTAACGTATTAGACATGAGAAGGCATGGGTCCTGTTCTCTACCTTATGGTCCAGTAGGGGGAGACAGGCACCTTAACACACTGCTGTAAATGCAATTTAAGTTCTGCACAATGGGCTTTTGAGGCAGAATACAATTTAGTTCAGATTGCTGGATGCCAGCAAAAGCTTTCTGGAGAAAATGACACCTAAAAGGAGTCTTGAAAGATAAGTAGGATTTAGCTAAAAAAGGCAAGAGAGACTGGGAAGGAAACCTTCCTGGGAAAAGCTACAATAATTAGTTTTGAATATGTAATGAGAATAATTAAATTTTTTTTGTAGCTCCTGTGATAAGACAAATGGAAGCAAATTTCAGTTCAGTATATGAAAATTCATTTATTTAGTGACACCCCCACATTAAAGCATCCCAACATGAATTTGAATATAACATGATTGGTGATTGGCTCATCTCACAGGCTTACATGGTCAGTTCATTAACCAGCACAAACGTGAAAAAGGTCCCTTCTTACAGGATTTTGGATCCACTCACACACTAAAATATTGCTACAATGCTGTATCAATTAGAGTTGTCCAAATGAGAAGCTGCTGCACAGGAAAATGGAAAACTATCACAAGATGTTTTTAAGTATAGGTTGGATGACAATTTGTTGGGAAGCTATAGAGGGATTAATAAATTTAGGTAAGGTATCTTCCTCCACTTCTGAGATGCTGCAGCCCTCAAAAGAAACTGATAGTTTCATGAATAAAGGCAGTGACGATGAATAAATTAATAAATTTATATTAATAAACAATGTTATACTCTATAAAGCTTGTTTCTTATAAAAGTTGGGAGAACTTGTCAAGAGTTAGGAAATGCAACATTATTTAAATGCACTTTCTTTTACTTATGGCTACAAATACCCTTAAAGCAAAACAAAGTCTCAGACGTAACAGCAATTGTTTCCAGTTAAAGCTAGTACTAAACCAGAATGTCTACCTCCCTTCCTCTACCAATTATTCAGTAAAATGAGCAAGTGAAGTTTTATACATGGCTGCTGAGAATTGAAAAGGGTGCTAGCAATGTATATGACTTCAGAATTTTTAGCAGCAGACATTAATGATGGAAATAGGGAAAGGTGAGGCAAAATAGGCTTGCCATTCATTGTACACGGAAAATGTGCCACCTGGGAGCCTAGGTCTTCAAGGAGTGAGAAGGGACTCTAGGCTAACCCAGAGCAAGAATGTTAGCCTGCTGGATAGGAAGGAAGGGTGCCTGCACTGGGTGAAGAGAGGGCCATTACCTCAGCAGGCTTTAGGCTATGGCAATAGGCAGTTCAGACAAAAGGAAATATAAAGCCAAAGAAAAATCCATAGCTATAATTTTATTACTGAATCAGAAAGGGTGTAAATTGGACCTGAATAATTGAGAGCTAGTTTTCATTTTTCCCATTTAGTATGGGAATATGTATATAATTCTCTGCAGAAATATTAATATGTTTAAGGTCCTGCTCCAGGCCCAGAACCATTAATTTCTGCTTAAAACATTGTTTTTGTTGAAGAAACCAGCTTATCTTAACATAATTTCTCAAATTTTGGATTTGGCTGGTTGCATCCCCATGTTGCCACTTAACATGTTCTTTTGTCTCCTGTAGCACCTGTGAACTGATAGGTAAATAGGTCACACTCCTGAAATACTACAAAATCATAGACAGTTTCTTCTGGACAAGAATATTTCATAGGTGGTATTATTTACTCCTTTAACATCACATCAAGACGCACATGTCTACTTCTGTGATATTAAGAATGATCAACGGATTCAGGTGATTAACTGCTTGATCGATTCATTACAAAGTTACCCATCAGCAAAAAAAAAAAAAAAAGAGACAAAGGAATCTATGGATTAAAAACAATTTAAGAGACATGTAATCCAATGGATCTTGTCTGCTGATGTGAGCAAACCCACTATAAAACATTTTTATGAAATAATACTGCTTGAATATTTGATTACATTAAGAAATAAGAATATAGTATAGCCTTCCACAGACAACCTGTGAGTGAAAAGGCATGGCTGTACTCCCATAGAACGTCACTTTAGCACATGGAAAATTCTAATTTCAAAGTATTATAAAATTTTGTTGTTTTGAAAAAATATATATATAGTATAAGCATGATAATGGTACAGTGCTTATGTTTACAAAAGGGGTGTTCTCAGCTGGGTACAGTGGGTCACACCTGTAATCCCAGCACTTAGGGAGACCGAGGCGAAAGGACTGTCTGAGCCCAGGAGTTCAAGACGAGCCTGGGCAACTTAGCGAGACCTCATCTCTACAATAAATCACAAAATTGGCCAGGTGTGGTGGCGCGTGCCTGCAGTTGCACCTCCTTGGAAGGCTGAGGCGGAAGGATTGCCTGAGCCTAGCAGGTTGAGGCTGCGGTGGCCATGAGCCTGCCACTGCACTCCAGCCTGGATAACAAAGTGAGACTCCAACCAAAAAAAAGGGGGGTGTTCTCATTTTTCACAGATATAATGAAGAATGATGATATATTTCTGAAATTTGCTTTAAAATAATCCATAGCAGGGCTGGGGGTGGTGGAGAATGAGTGGCAGCAGAGATAAAATAAGATTGGCTGTTGTTAATTGGTGAAACTGGATGACGGATATCTTTTCATTAAAAGACCCTTTTTATATCTTTGAAATCATGCAGAATAAAAAGAAAAAACTTTAGATGTATGAAATAATTAAATTCCAAATGTAATGAATAAATACATGGAAAATACAAAACCACAAAATAAAAGAGAGTATAGGTTAATATTTATATAAACCTACAATAGGGACAGCATGATGCCAGGGGCAGAAGTTGTAAAGAAAGAAATCAATTGACTTGACCTTATACAAAATGCAAACTTCTATGAAAAGCACCAAAAGTAAAGTCAAAAAATTAATCGAAAAATACATGTATTATATGACCAAAAGAAGAAAAACACTTCCTATATAAAAAGGTATTACAAATAAAAAAATGCTAAACTATCTCAGAAAATAAAAATAGCTAAAGATAATAAGCAAGTTATAAAAGAAATACCGATTAAATAGACATAGCTTTAATATTAATAGTGAGGAGCTGGGAACATGTGAAATAGTAATAGGCAACCAACTGAAATAAATCATATACATACCTATACCTTAGAATATAAAGTAGCAATTCAAAATGATAGTAGAAAAATGTGTTTACTGCTAGGGAATGTGCATCCACAAAGATATCATATACCTTTTCATTTTTTATAAAAAAATTATACACATTGATGGAAAGGGGTATGCAAAGAATATTGTTTCTGTTTAAAATTATACATAAAAGTTTTTATATTTGCTTTTCTGTAATGAATTATTTTTCTAGTAACAAAGTCTTAAAAAATTCATCCCAGCAATACAACTATAAACAGATTAAATATTCCTATCAGGCTGGGTACGGTGGCTCACATCTGTAATCCTAGTACTTTGGGAGACAGAGGTGAGAGGATTACCTAAGTTCAAGGGTTCAAGACCAGCCTGGGCAACTTGGCAAGACCTTGTCTCTACGATAAATAAAAAATCTAGCCAGGTGTGGTGGCACACACCTGTGGTTCCAGCTGCTTGGAAAGCTGAGGTGGCAGGATCGCCTGAGCCCAGAAGATCAAGGCTGCCATGGCCATGAGCATGCCACCACACTCCAGCCTGGGTGACAGAGTGAGACTCCAACTCCAAAAAATAAAATAAAATGGAACATATATGCCACCGCGCCCAGCCTATATTCTATTTTAAAGTACTGACAAAAACTCCAGAGGTAAGATGGCATAAAAGAAAAACTGAAAACATCTACTAGGATAGAAAAACAAAATCTTACCATAATTACTATTACAGAGGTTATAAAGTAAATGAATGCATACTTCACATTAATTTGTACTATTTGTGCCAAGACTCATTAAGGTCTTGGGTCAATAATACACCTATAATCTAACAAACTTTGAAAGACAATGTCACAAAATTGTCTTAAAACACTACAATATTAGTTCATTACTAACATTTCAGATAAAGATAAAGAGGGCAAATTTCTTTACTCTTACCATGTAATTATATGACTATCATACTTGTTATCTACCAAATTTTAGTTTGGAAGTCAGTCCATCAAATTCCATTTTATTGCATAATGTCCAGTTTGGCAATTTCCCATCTATGTTGTAAAACTGTTAACAAGAGCAAAATTCCTTAGGAAAAATGTATTTTTTTTTTTGCCTTTTCAAGAAAAAATTGGGTCTATCATTGACAAAGTTCTGCTTAAGAACCTATTCTAACAAAGGAACTTGTCAAGACAATCACCTTTAAAAAAATTTGAACACGACTATAAATTTGTCATTTTTTGCTCTACTTCTTTCTGAAGAAGTTTATTAAAATTATTAAGGAGCCGGGCTCAGTGGCTCAGCCTGTAATCTCAGCGCTTTGGGAGGCTGAGGTGAGTGGATTGTCTGAGCTCGTGGGTTCGAGACCCACCTGGGCAACTTGGCGAGACCTCATCTCTACAATAAATCAAAAATTAGCCAGGCGTTGCCGGGCTCGGTGGCTCAGCCTGTAATCCCGCGCCTTTGGGAGGCTGAGGTGAGTGGATTGCCTGAGCCCGCGGGTTCGAGACCCGCCTGGGCAAGCAAGACCTCATCTCTACAATAAAATCAAAAAATTAGCCGGGTGTGGT
>CAUYQG010142656.1:0-10739 GCA_963574415.1 Tarsius wallacei
GCCACCGCAGCCTCGACCTGCTGGGCTCTGGCGATCCTTCCGCCTCAGCCTTCCAAGTAGCTGGAACTACAGGTGCGCGCTACCACGCCCAGCTAATTTTTTTGATTTATTGTAGAGATGAGGTTTTTGCCTGCCCAGGCGGGTCTCGAACCCGTGGGCTCAGGCAATCCACTCACCTCAGCCTCCCAAGGCGCGGGATTACAGGCTGAGCCACCGAGCCCGGCTTGAGCTATGTTTTGACAAACATTTCCTAGGTGTTTTTCTAGTAAGCCACTACTATTCACTACATGCCACTTGTGTGGTAAAGAAAGTGTTTTTTCAAAACCGAATACAAATTAGAAAGTTAAGGTAAAGATTTTACTTTATATCAGATGAAATAGTAAATGTGAAACACTTTGACAAGCACTATTAAGGACAAATAACATGCTATTGCAAAACAATCAGATCTGACTTCAGTAAACCCCACTTACAGCGAAATTTTAGTTGGATAACAAGGCTAAAATTTCTGCAAACTATCCTTTTCACCAAGACTGACATGAATTAGAGTTAATAATTAACAGTGGGCATTCAACTCTAAGGTACAAATTAGAGGTGATTTATTTAGTGGCTTTAAATCTGGGAAGGAGTTTTATACTTTGACTATATGTAAAGGATGCTCCTGTTTTATGAATGCTAATTACCAAAAATGATAACATAACTCATCTGCATTGTCACTGAACTGCCTAGAGAAACTCACATAAATGTTCTCATATAAACAAGTATGCTAGTATAGCATGCAAAAATCACAAGAGTAAATAAAACAATTTTTCTCAGATATAAAGGGAGATGGTATTCTTCCAAATCTAGTTGATGAATTTGATAATAATAATATTTCAAATATGTCACAAATTTTTTGTGACTGGATTGCATTTTATTTATAATAATAGTCTCTAGATATAATAGATAAGACTAGATAGAATAGTAGAAAATGCAGATTTTTTTTGAGGAAGAGGAAATCATTCCCCAATGTAATTGGAGGAACAAGATTTACTTTTTATGATCATTTATGTGCAACATTTTTCTACTTTTTGAGTTAATGTCTTTTAATACCAGGGATCTTTTACAATAGGATTCTTTTCAGCTGTATAGGTCAGATATCCCCACTTCCAGTGACCATATTACTCATGAATATCTATATTATGATAGTCGATGTTGGAATTCAAGAAGGAGGCTCTGAAGTGGGATAGTCTAGAAAAACTGGTATATGTTGAAGGTTTGGAGGTGCACTATGTAATTGCATCCAGGATGAAAGAACATGACTATTGCCCCTGCAACGTCAAAACCAAAGGATTCCCTGGTGGTGACAGTGGTGGATAGCACCCCAGCCATTCATCTATTCATTTCCCAAGTATGAATTGACATCAGCCATGAATATAAGGTGCTGTATCAGATGCAAGGCTTAAAAAGTAGTTTTGCCCTCAAGGAGAACATACGCTGGAGGAGGAGGCATATAAATGGATGCTTCCGCACCTAGCAGGAGGTGCAATACAGCATCCTGATGGAGCACAGACCTCAGAGCCAGATGGATTCATGTATTTGTATCTCACTCTGCCACTTATTAACTATGGAAACTTACAGGAGTTATTTTATCTATCTTTCCTCAGTTTCAACATCTGTAAAAAGGGGATGTCTACCCTATGGGTTTCTTATAAAAATTAAATAAATTAATATACATATTTGGTTGAACCACACAAAACTGTTGATTTTGTGGTTTAAAAAAAGCATTGAATAAACAACATACAAAAAGTGGTAACCATGAAAGATTAATGATTCAGACTTTATCAATGTAAGTACGTCTATTCATCAAAAAATGCCATGACAGGTATAAAAGGCAAACCACAGGAGGAGAAAAAGTATTAACAGTGGTGAGGCACCACTGATAGCTTTGCAAGAAGGACAAAAGTCTCATGTAGTTGATTTACCAGAAACCGGCAGGGATGATATTTCCTCCAATATGGCTTCTCTCACCCCAAGGCAAACAGGTCAGTTTTGGCAGTCCTAGGTCACATATGCAGTGGTAACCTCTGCATGAGGAACACTGAGTCCTTTATTATGCTCTAGTCTGTGGTGATGGATATATTTCCATGCCCATTGTAATGATGGTCGGGCAGCACCTGCAGCAGTCAGAGTGGTACTGGCTTGTTCAACAGCTTATCCACATGAGTGCAGTATACAGTTGCTTGACAACTGTGATGCACTTCCATAGTTTTCAGGGGGTCTTTAACCTGCTAGTCTTAGGTATCCAAGTGGCCACCGAAGTAGCTCTGGTTCTGGCAATGGAACAACAGCCAGTAAAAACATAACATGATTAATCAAGGGGAGTATTGACTAGAGTTATGAGAATGGCTGAGTTTTGCCCACTGAGTGGAGGGAGCCACTCCCACCTACTGGACTGCATAGCCAGTGACTCAGCACTGAAAAGTCAGAGTCAGCCAGCGGAGACCATCCAGTGTTAGCTTAGCTGAGCCATCATTGAATCAACCCCAAGTTTCTAGAAAATCTTCTTCCCTTAGAGAGATTGCTGCTGCCTTTTCTCACGTGTTGAAGTCTTAACTCCCAGTACCTCGGATCTTGTTTGAAAATCCCTGCAATCAAGTTAAAATCAAGTTAAGGAAGGGTCTAATTTAATGTGTCCTTTTAAAAAGGGAAATGTAGACAGAGATAGACATACATGGAGAGAAAATGAAGAGGCATAGAGAGAAGACAAGTATCACCAATCCAAGGGGGGTGATATATGTTGAAGGTCTGCAGGTGCACTATGTAATCGTATCCAGGATCCTTGCCTCCCAACTCTCAGAAGGAACAACCATGCAAAAACTTTGATTTTCGACTTCTAGTCTCCACAACCATGAGACAATGAATGTCTGTTGTTTAAGCCACTCAGTTTGTGTTATTTTGTTACAGTGGCCTTTGCAAACCAATACCCGGGGAGCTTTTCTGCAAAAAAGTCTTCCCAAGAAGGCCAAACCTCCCTTATAGCAGCCAAGATTCACTACAAAAAAACCTGAGACATTTTACTATGATCACTAAATAAATCCAAGGTTGGACTAACAGACAGTAGGAAGAAATTAAACCTTAAGAAATATTCTTCCTTAATAAGCACTACACGTCTCAGCCCTCTCATAGACCAAGTGAAGTTGAACGAGTTTCTAACAATTGATGAGAAGTCCTTCCTTCCTCCCAGACAAGAGGTAGTGACAACCAGAGCAGCTGTCACTAAACCTACTTTCCTGTACTCGAGTACCCATCTGATACTCACCTTCTTATTTCTGTCTCATTAATAGTCAATAAAGCTCAGGACCATTTAGTGTCTGGTTGACCCTATGCTATTTTGTTGAACATTTTCTACTAATTTCGGGTTTTCGTTCTCCGCATTCTAGAAAGCCAGATCTGTAAACATCCCATTCTCATTGCCTTCCACATACTTCAGGCTTCTGATTTATAGGATAGTGTGGTAGGCTTATTGCCACTTTCTGCAGGTATTTCTTGTTTATCTTCCATTATTTTAGCATCTAGTATCCACTTGGATTTCTTTTGGTCAATACCTATATGTACAAATTTTGCTTTGAGCATGACTTGGATGGAATGTTTGGTGTGTGAGCCCAGTTTCCGTATACATGATTTTGCCCTTGACTATTGTTTGTAACTTACTACTGCATTATCGTTTCACTTGGTCTCTTGATTATACAGTTTTGGTAATCACATCTCCTTGTAATTAAAATCTTTATTGGATATGTTAGTTCCCTCTTAATGATTCTTTCTACTATTAGTCATTTCTCTGTATTTTTCTTCTTACATTTTCCTCTAGATCAGATGCCATGACATGATTTGTGGATCATTTCCATCACCTTTCTTCTCGCCCTGTGAAGACCTGTAACAGTAATAGGTTCATTGTCCAACTCATATGGTGAGTCAGTATGCCAGGACACCAGGTTGCAGATGAGAAGGAGTTTAATTGTAGGGCCACCAAATGAGGAGGCGGGAGAAAACCACAAATTTGTCTCCCTGAGGGGTTTGGGGCTAGGGCTTCTAACCATTTTGAAGTGAGTCAAAGTATGAAGACAGTTGATTGGTTAAAGAGTACAGAGTAAAGTTATGGGTCAGGAAGATTAAGAAACTGTGTTCTCATATTGATCTGGTTCTACTGTGGGGATCTTCAAACTGGTTGGCCTCAGCTGAAACTTAGGATCTGTTTAAACAATTTTTTAAAAAAAGTCTTGTGATTCTAACACCAGAAATCCTATGAATGGGAACAATTGATATGCAAATGGTCAGTATCTAGTGCACCTAGTTTTTGTTTACAAGGAAGTGGGTCAAATTAATGCTTAATTACAGCTGTATTTCTGTCCAAAATTCTTGTTAACCCTGTGAGGACCACTTTAGATCTATGACAGGCAGTATTTTATTGTGTGTGTGTGTGTACACGTGTATTTTAATTGCATAACTGTTATTTATTTGGTCTATCATGTTATATATAGCCAGAAGTAGAATTTACCCATCAGGTGGGCAATGTTGGATAGATAATCTTGTTTATTAAAAGATACTAATGGATCACAATCATGAGCTATTGTTTGGCAGTTTTGTGCTTTATATTAATTAAAACTTTTATTTTAAAATAATTATAGATTCAGATACAATTGTGTAGTCTTTGCCCAATTTCCCCCAATGATAACATTTCTCAAAGATATAATACAAGATCACACTCAGGATCCTGACATTGACACAGACAAGACACAGAACTTCATCACCACAAAAATTATTCACGTTGCTCTTTATGTCCACATCCAACTGCTTTCTGACTTGCCCATGCCTCTGACCCTGGGCAACTACTAATCTGTTCTCTTCTATAAATTTGTGCCTTCAAGAATCTTTTGTGAATGGAATCATAAAGTAGGTAACCTTTTAGATTGGTTTTTTTTTTTTTTTCACTCAGTAATGTCTGGAAATATATCTGAATTGTTGCATGTATATCTATAAAAGTTTGTTTCTTTTTATTGCTTAATCATATTCCATGGTTGAATGTAGTACAGTTTGCACAGCCATTCAGTCTTTGAAGGATATCTGGGTTATTTCTTGTTTGGGGGTATTATGAATAAAGCTGCTATAAACATTTATATACAGAGTTGTATTAAAACAGACCTGAAATTTTGTTTTTGTTCAGGGTATAGTGAGGTCAACAGATCAGGAGACATTGCCATTGGAAAGATGGTTTATTACTAATAGTTTCTAAGAGGAAGGGGAGAATGTTATGTCATGCAGGGTCACAGGAGAAAACACTAAGGTCAGTCACAGGCAGAGAGAGAGAGAGCAAAGGAAACTTCAGGAAAGCTTTTATTGTAGTTTTAGCTTCCCAAGAAGATAAGTGTGTCCATTTACCCTAAGAAGAAATGGGCTATTTACCTTAAGGTAAGTGGGTTAAGCCAGTTTAGGGTTGTCTGATCTGATAATTTCAGCATGGTCCAGGGTGTAGAAGCTGCTTGATGCTTGGCTCTGGGGTGATTAGGGCAGGAGACCAGTGTCTCACAAGTGTAAGAACCCCTGATAAAACAGTCAGGTCAGGGGAGTTTTGGATCTGTTAGCTTGCATATGAAAGGCGTACTGCAGTGAGAGTCAGAATCCTATGATAGATAACTCTAGGAATTAACTACCAACAACCTGTGGGCGGGGTAGTCCTTTCCTATCAGCAAGACCCCAGAAGTCAAAACATCACATACAGAAACTAGAAAATACGGTCAATACAAGGTTTTTTTGCCCAGGAGTGCAATTGCTGGGGCATATGGTGAATTGCATGTTTAATTTTTAAAGAAATTGCCAAACTATTTTCCAGAGTGGCTGAACAATTTTCCATTCCCATCAGAAATGTATGAGTAATTTAGTTTCTCCAAACTTATATATTTAAGGAGAGTATGTGAGGAAAGAAATATGTTATTTGGGCTGTTTTAGGCTTTTAGATAAATCACTACAATTTTTTTTACTTATTGAGTAAAATCTGTATTCTACTTAGCTGGGAGCTATGAAAGATACAAAGATGAGTAGGAAGATACTTTTGCTCAATGAGCCTTCAGTCCCCCAGTAAAAGGAAACTTGTAAATGATGAGCAAGAAAGAACAAAAATAGGTGGTTCATGTACATTCAACCAATGTGCAATGTAGGAGCAATAGAAGTGCTAAGTATGTATGATGGATAAGTTAATCAGCTTGATTCAATAATCCTACATTGTATACATATATCACAGCATCACTTTGTACCCATTAATATATACAATTGTAACTTGTTAACATTCAATAAAATTTAACAATTTTGAGGGTGTGACTGGGAAGGGCTGATGTAATTGAAAACAGCGAAAAATTTTAAAAAGTGGAACAGAGCCAGGTGCTGAAGCTCAAGCCTGTCATCCCAGCACTTTGGGAGGCCGAGGTGAGGGGATCGCCTGAGTCCACGGGTTCAAAAACAGCCTGAGCAACTTGGCAAGACCTCATCTCTACAATAAATAAAAAAATCAGCCGGGTGTGGTAGCGCCTATAGTTCGGCTACTTAGAAGGCTGAAGTGGAAGGATTGCCTGAGCCCAGCGGGTCGATGCTGGGGTGGCCGTAAGTATGCCACTGCTCTCTAGCCTGGGTGATGGAGGGAGACTCTGACAAAAAAAAAAAAAAAAAAAACCTGGAGAAGGATCTGAAATTAAAAATATTTTTTGTGATGTGTGTACCAGGAATATGCTGATGGGATTAGAGCCCTATGGGAGTGGAGGAATGGATGGATCAATGAAAGTGAGAAATAAAATTGAAGAAAGATCATGAGCACATTGGAAGGAACTATGAAGAAGCCAGACTTATTTTGATAGCTAACGGGAAGTCATTGAAGTTGAAGATGGATACCACTTGACCTGTGTTTTAAGATATTCACAAAGTTCTATTGGAAATGTTCGAGATCAAGAGTGAAGCGATTTGAAGGGAAGCTATTGTGAGAGTTTAGGTGAGAGATGCTGAGATTATGAGTGCGTTGCAGAGAGTCATTTAAAATGTTATTGTATTACTTTCTTTCATTTTTTTAAGTCAACAAAAAATGCACATTCCTTGCAAGCAACTCAGAAAATAATAGAAAGAAAGAATCACCTCTTCAAGGTTAATTCAAAGATAGAGTAATTCAGAGGTAGATTAATTCAGAGATAACCAAAGCAAATATTTTGAAATGTTTTATTAAGAATGTAATATTTTCAGCTGTATCAGAATGTGTACATGTATGTATAATTTTAAACAGATATTAGTGAAACTACATATACTGTTTATGTAATATTTATAGCTTAGCTTTTCTATTGACTGTGTATTATGACATCTTTTTAGTATATAAATGCATTTATTCATGATCATTTAAAACTATTTTTATTGCACGGAAATACCATAACTTAATTAACTTCTCCCCACTGTAGGGCATTTAGGTGGTTTTGTTTTGTTTTATTTTTTCGAATTACTTTGCTATTTCTGACTCACAATTTAAAAATTCAAACACTTTATTCATGGATTTGGAATAAGAGGTGAGATTCTATATCTGTGGCTTCCTCTTTGCCCATGCCCACAGAAGAGTGAAGTCTACTGAGACATCCTGAGACATGCAACCCTGTTTTGGGCTGGCATTGCATATCAGGTGGTTTTGCTCCACCTATCCAATGCTGACAATAAGGTGGCTTAGGTTGAATTGGAGACCGAAGCTTATGCTTTTCTAGATGCTACAATTTCTACTCAAGCTCTTATGCTTCATGTGGAATTGCCAAAACTGGAGTGTGCATCAAATTATCCACAGATCTTTCTGCAAATGAAATGCTAAAGATTCACTATACAAAAGGGGACTCAAAAACCCCATAATTTATTTATAAGAATATGCATATTCATTCTTACATGTTTAAATTTCAGTCACCTTCAAAGTATTCTCCATTTGATGCAATTTACCTATTGAGATGCTTTTTTTTACTGCCCCAGTTTTTGAACTCATCAATTTAGATGTCTTTTAGGGCTTCTGTTGTTTTTTGTTTCACCTCTTCCACATCAACAAAACGTTTCCCTTTGAGGACATTTTTCATCTAGGAAAACAAAACAAAACAAAATGGTCATTTGGGATGAGATTGGGTGAATAGGGAGGGTAAGCCAAGGGGGTCATGTCATTTTTGGATAAAGACTGCTGAACACTCAGCACAGTGGTGGAAGAACCAGTCACCTGTTTGCCACAACTTGGGACATTTCTTCCACAAATTGTGATCAGCCTTCTTAAAACTTCCAGATAAAACACACATCTTTAAAATAAAAGCGAAAAACAACAACTTGGGTTGACCGTCTGATCTAGAGCAACAAATTTCAGGTGTACTACAAGGGGCCCTCCCTCCAAAAGATAATCCTGGGGCTTTTTTTGGTTCCCGCCTTGTAGAAGATTGTGATTCAGCAAGTTTGAAGTCAGGAAATTGTACTTTTTACTCTTCCCAGGGAATTTGGCTCTATAGCCAAAGTGGAAACCATGTTTCTGGCCTCTGTTTTCACCTTTTTACTGGCATAACTCTCTCCACTGTCTGTAATTTTGCTGAAGTGGTGACAGAAATTTTATGTGGGTCTGAGTGATGGTGGCTTGATGTGCTCCTCTCTGGGAAGTTCAATGTTTTCATCCAAAAGGAAGCCCGTCTTGGGAATCACTGACAGGTTAGGGACAGAGACAGTTTTAAGAAAGCAGTTTTAACACCATCACAAAGTGGGCAAAAAATATGAATAGACACTTCTCATAAGAAGACATACAAGCAGCCAACAGATACATGAAAAAATACTCAGACTCACTAGTCACCAAAGAAATGCAAATTAAAACCACACCGAGATACCACCTAACTCCAGTCAGAATGGCCATCATCAATAACTCAAAAAACAACAGATGCTGGAAAGGATGAGAGGAAATCTTCTATACTGTTGGTGGGAGTGTAAACTAGTATAGCCTCTGTGGAAAACAGTTTGGCATTTCCTAAAAGGTCTAAAAATCAACCTTCCATATGACCCTGCAATCCCCCTACTGGGAATATACCCAGAGGAACTCAAATCACTCTATGAAAAAGATACCTGCACACGCATGTTTATTGCAGTATTATTCACAATAGCAAAAATATGGAACCAACCATGCTGCCCATCAGAAAAGGACTGAATTTTTAAAATGTACATATACACGATGGAATATTATACAGTCATAAAGAAGGACAAAATTATAAACTTCACAGAAACTTGGATGGACTTGGAATCTATAACACTGAATGATCTATCACAAAAACAAAGAACTGAGTATCACATATTCTCACTCATAAGTGGACCTTGAACAATTATTGTAATACTATTAAGAAAAGGATTGGCAGTAGTGGGAATCTGCTGGGAAGGGGGGCACACCTCATCAACAAGGGTACTCACATAATGAACATTTGTAAACTTAACCCTGAATTGCACCCCACGTATTTAAAATAAAACATTTTTTTAAAAAGAGAGCAATTTTTATTTAAAAACCTTTAAATCTGGGACTGGGCTTCTAGTGGACATCCTACCAAGTGCAGATGTTCTCTTTTCCCAAATTAATTCATGATCTCTCTAATTGGGTGATGAAGACTTTAACCCTTTACTAGAAAGGAGGTGAATATTGACATGTGAGTTTACATTACTGTCTCTTTTCTGAGTCCATATTCAGGTGGGTTGGATACTGTGATTACAAGGAAGACAAGATGGACACATCTCAGAATATGGGTGGAAGGACAGGAAGGACACACACAGAAAGGTTAGCTGAGGATAGCTTTTTATCCCCCGGATTCCTTTCCTTGAGGGGGATTCTCAAATACTACACAGAGGACAATGGTCTAAGGATCCTATGGAGTCTGCAAAAATGTGGCCTCAGACCATCAATGAGGATAAGCCATCACTGCAGAATGGACAGAGACCCTAGGTGAATGCTTTCTCTCCAGGCCTGGCTTTGCTGTCATCGCTGCCAGCTTGAAGTAGAGATGTATCATCCTAACTCATGCCTCTTGTGCATGTGCCCTGACAAGACTAAGATATTCTGCATGCATTTCTAGAATCAATCTTGCCACATTGCAGCTGTGTGTTGTCCTGTCCCTCCAGTTCTGCCTTCCTCCTCGAATCTCTGAAAATCAGACTTAGATCTGCTTCCTGTTTCTGGTTTCACTTGCCTGAGGAAACGTGCCTTTCTCTGTGGTCCAGACTCAGCTCTGATCTTTCTCTAATTCCATTACAGAGCTGAGGTATTCTCCTATGCTCAAGGAGGAAGACAGAGCTTCAGTCACTCACTTCTCCATAAACCTCAAGCAAATTGGTTGCACAGGTTAATCTTCCCAGTCTCTGGAGAAAAATACTACTATGTTACTAACACTTATTGACACAGTGAAGGCATCAAATTCAAATAAAATGACTAACTACACTTTAAAAAACAGAAAAGGTGGCTCAGCCTGTAATCCCTCGCCTGGGGAGGCTGAGGTGAGTGGATTGCCTGAGCCCGCGGGTTCGAGACCCGCCTGGGCAAGCAAGACCTCATCTCTACAATAAATCAAAAAATCAGCCGGGCATGGTAGCGCACGCCTGTAGTTCCAGCTACTTGGAAGGCTGAGGCGGAAGGATCGCCGGAGCCCAGCAGGTCGAGGCTGCGGTGGCCGGGAGCGGCCACTGCACTCCAGTCTGGG
>CAUYQG010142658.1:0-22966 GCA_963574415.1 Tarsius wallacei
ACCCCGGGGAGGGAGGAGAGGGGTCTTATACCTTAGTGTAGGTAAGGGAGGGGGTCGGGTTGTGTGACTATCCATTTTCTTTGGAATTTACAAGGTTGTACTTAGCAAAACCAGATTTTCAAAGAACAAATGGTCTCCAGGATATGCATAACAAGGAGGGTTGTAAACCAATAACTTCACAAAGAGAGGATTTGGGTTAAGGTTGCAAATTGGTTACTATCTTGCATTTCCAGAAAAGCCATCTTTGACTATTTGGTTTTCTCAAGCAAAACCTGTCTAGCAGGTTTTCAGAGCTTGCAGATTGATCTTTAAAAGGAATACTTTTAACTGTTATCAGCCCCTCTCTGCTACAATAGGCAGATTCAAAGATTTCTTGACTGGTAATTTTGCAGTTCTTGTCTAAGGACTTGGGAAATCCAAAGAGGAGATGCTTTGTTAAGATAAGGGGCTAGAAAATTCAAGGTTTGTTGATATGTAAATGAAGTCCTATATGTGACAGATTTCAGAGAAGATAGACAAATTGTCTTACAAGGCTCCCTTGGAGTCCAGTAATCCACAAGAGATGGCTTCTCAGGGCCATAAGATACTTTGATTTGTTTGTTTGTTATGTGATGTTATGCCAGGGTCGGGTTGAAAAACAATAGGGTAATAAAACACTGTTTGGTGACTCCTTATCAAGCAGTGACTCCCCACGCCTCTTAGTTAGGAATTTGGGTAGGAGAAAAAGTTCAGGTTTAGTCTTCACCTACGATCCTTGAATTCCCATAACATAATGTGATGAGGTGTAGATATTTACAGTTTTTTATACCTGTTGTGGAGTGAGGGGTAGCCTCGTGGTTTCTTATGGTGACAGATATAGATTTTGGTAACTGCAACTCCAGCTCAATGTCATGCTGAGCAGGGAGCTCAAGCACATCCCATAGGCCTCTAGTGGCTTGTAATGTGGAGAGGAAGCAATTAAAGTGATTTTATAACAAACTCTTGTCTTTTCCGTCGACCTTCTTGTTGTTCAGGATAAAGGCAGGTAGCCCATCTATACTGGGACCTTGAGTAAATCCTTTCTGTTTCCTGCAAAAAAAAAAAAAAAAAGAAGAGGAAGAAAGAAAAAAGACATACAAATGATCAAAAAAAATGAAAAAAATGTTAAACATCACTAATCATCAAAGAACCACAATGAGATATCATCTCACTCCGGTTAGGAAGACTACTATCAAAAAAACAAAAACTGACAAATGCTGGTGAGCATACAGAGAAAAGAGACCTCTTGTACACTTTGGTGGTAATGTAAACTAGTACAGCCACTATGGAGAACAGTATGAAGGTTCTTCAAAAAACAAAAACTACAAATAATACTACCATGTCTACCATATGATCCAACAATCACATTGCTGAGCATTTATCCAAAGAAAAGAAATTAAATACATTCAAGAGATATGTGCACCCCTGTGTTCAGTGAGCACTATTATCAATAGCCAAGTGATAGATTCAGCCCAAGTGTTCAACAACAGATGAATGGATAAGGAAGACATATATATACATGATGGGCTATGTATATACAATTCTGGCATAAAGAAGAATAAAATCCTGCCATTCATGGCAACATGAGTGGAACTGAAGCACAATATAAGTGAAATAAGCCAGGAACAGAAAGTTAAAACACTGAATGTTCTCATTCATATGCAGAAGCTAAAAAAGTTAATTTCATAGAAGTAAATATAGTAGAACAGAAGTTACTGAAAGCTGAGAAGTGGAGGGGGAAAGAGAATAGGGAGAGATTTGTTAAAAGATACAAAATCACAGCTAGATATGAGGAATAAATTTTTAGTGTTCTATACACTGTAGGATGACTAACAATAATATATATTTTCAAATTACTAGACAAGAGGATATTGAATCTTTCCAACACACAAAAATAAATATTTGCAATGATGGATGTGCTACTTAGCATGATTTGATCACTATGTATCAAACCATCACTATGTACCTTATAAATATGTACAATTATGAGTCAATCAATAAAAAAACACATTCAATAAAAACATGTATCCACGTAAATACATGTATATATGTATACACGTATACATAAAATAATAATGCCAAGTGTAATTTCTGCAAAGATTAATGAAACTGATAAACTTGTAGCAAGACTGATCAAGAACAAAGATAAAAAATATAAATGATCAAGATTAGAAATAAAAGAGAGACACCAATACAGTCTTTATGCAATTAAAATTATAAATAACAATACCAATTGTTCTTAGGAAGTTTGTGGAAGTTCACTGAAGGAATTCTAAGGTGAGCTGATGGGTGTGTGTGGGAGAGGGCATGTGTGTGTGGGAATGAGGGGCATAGTCATGGTCCTTGCCCCTAGAAAGTATAGAGCTCAGTGGTAAAGATAGATACAGTTTTTAAATAGCATATATAAATGTAAAACTACAATGATGGAAAGTGCTACCAATAAAATGAGGGTCATGGAGCTAAATATATATATAAAAAGGTAAACTGACCCAGTAAATAATGTCAAAGCATGCTCCCATAGCTGAGATCTTCCCATTCGTAGGACAAGAAGACGTTAACTAGGTGAAGCCAGTGTTTGCTATGGTTTGAATGTGTTCCTCAAACTTTATGTACAAGGGGGTAGCCGCCTCAAAAAAAACTGGAAATTATCTCTTGGAAGGCAGGCCTCTTGTAATACAGGCTTCCCCCCTAGATGAGTGTTCTAAGAACGTATCAGTAGCCATGGACCAGCTAGCGTTGTTGTGAGAGGCTGTGTTCAGCTTCAGTGAATTTTTTTTGGAGATTCTTTCAACGCATTTGCCTGTTTCATGATAGGTGATTTATGACACACCTGCCCACACTGTGCTGAGTCTTCAGCAGTTTTTGACCAAAAATGACACCATCTTATACCCCACCCTCACTTTTCACCCAGTTTCACCCTGAGTGACTGTTTTTTGGTTTCTCTGGATGAAAAAAGTCCTCAAAGGGAAACGTTTTGCCGATTTGGAAGAGGTGAAACAAAAAAACAGCAGAAGCACTAAAAGGCATCAAAATTGACAAGATTAAAAACTGTTTTGAGCAGTTTCAATATGTGTATTGCATCAAATGAAGAGTATTTTGAAGGTAACTGACGTTAAAATATGTGAGAATAAATAGCCAGGCAGGGTGGCTCATGCTGGTAATGCCAGCACTTTGGGAGGCAGATGTGAGAGGACTGCCTGAGCCCAAGGGATCAGGACTAGCCTAGGCAACTTGGCAAGACCTTGTCTCTACAATAAATCAAAATATTAGCTGGATGTGGTGGCACGTGCCTGTAGTTCCAGCTGCTTGGAAGACTGAGGCAGAAGGATTGCCTAAGTCCAGCAGGTCGAGGCTGCGGTGGCCATGAGTGTGCCACTGCATTCCAGCCTGAGCGACAGAGTGAGAGAGAGAGAGAGAGAGAGAGAGAATAAGCAAATTCTTTTTTAAAAAATTATTTTAAAGATGTGGTTACAATTCAGGATTAGGTATACAAGTGGTCATCATACAGGTAAAACTTGGTCCCCACTTTGATCCCTCAACCTTGGATTTTACAGCCTCCAGAACTGTGGTGGTTGAAGGACAGTGAGAAAACGTATTGGAGTCTGGAGAAAAGGGAAGCTAAGTTATGTACTGGCAGAAGAGTTAACAAAACTAACTATTTAATGAAGAGTTAACAAAGCTAACTATTGAATAAATTTATGAATCTGGCTGGGAGAAATTTCAAGGCATCTTCTAACTGCCTTTAATAAAGCATGAGGAAAGAGAAAACTAGAGGATAAAATGTTTACTTTTTATGTATGGTTTAATGGAAATATTTCCAAACCAGGATTTTCTAGGTCTGAAAATAAAGCTGTTTCTTATCCCCAATAACTGTCCTTACTGCAGGAGTGGGCTAGTTATCAAGTGAGACATCTTCTAGCTGCCTGTAACAAAGTATGAGAAAATAGAAAACCAAAGGAGAAAATGTTTACTTTTAAAAAATATTTTAATGGAAATAGGGGGAACCCACAAAAAGCCTCAATTTATTTATTAAAAATTGTGTACTTATTCTTACATGTTTAAACTTTAGTCATCGTCTAAGTACTCTCCATTTGATGCAATACACCTACAAGAGGCTTTTTTCACTGCTCAAAATAGTTTTTTAACTCATCCATTTTAGTGCTTCTGCCATTTTTATTTCATCTCTTCCACATCAGCAAAATTATTCCCTTTGAGGACTTATTTTCATATAGGGAAACCAAAACAGATCACTCAGGATGAGATTGGATGAATAGGGAGGGTGAGACACAGGGGTTATGCAGTTTGGGTCAAAAACTGCTGAACGCTCTGCACAGTGTGGGCAGTTGTGCTTGTAAATCATCCATGATGAAATGGGCAAATGTGTTGAAAGAATCGCCAAAAAAAATTTACTGAAGCTGAATGCAGCCTCTCACAACAATGCTAGCTGGTACACGGATGCTGATGGGGTCCTAGAACACTTACCTAGTAGGGGGAAGCCTGTACTATAAGGGGGTCACCCTCCAGAAGATAATTCCTGTTTTCTTGGGGTCCCCCTTTGTATTTCCAAGCCAGGAAAGACTTTCCAAGTAAGAAGTGACTCAGGGAAGATATCAAATTCAGGGCTCTCCCAGTATAACATGGCTTTAGGGCAACATTTCAAGGGTTATGGCTCTAAGACCATTTGTTAAAACCTTTAAATGACTCAAGTGGTGACTCACAGAATGTGTAAGCTAGACAAATGCCTTCAAAGGACATTTAGGATGTGACTTTCAGACTTCTGTTAAATAATAACTTCCAAGAATTTAGGAGTATAGACCCACAGAAGTGTCACAGGTGATACAAGATAGAGTATTGAAGAGATTCGTGGGTGTGTTTTTTGTCTAATGGAGTAAATTCTAGTAAGACATAGGAAATCCACTTTTCAGAGACAATTGTAATGGCAGAATCGATACAGGTTGAACTAAATAAAACAGATGATTTTTTTTAAAGATGCTTTGCACCCCCAAATATATATAGGCATGAACCAGACTAAGAAGATTACTCTCTTGCCAACACAATCCATTCTTTATGGAAAGAAAGGAAGATTCAGAGGGAGTGCCTAGAAAGTGAAATCAGGAGCTCTAGAGAATCACACTCAGGGAGCAGGCCTAGATTTTAATCAAGGAATACGTGGCTTGTGCTTAGCTGCGTTTTAGAAAGGACCAGTGTTTCAGAATGAACTGTTACTGATCACTAGCTCCTATGTTATTTCTGTTTTAACACACTTTTCAAACATGGGATTGTCTACTGTGGTTGTTATGTGCCAATTTTCCCACTGTGTGGGGTACATAACTTGTCTCTTTGGTTTATACATTTTCAGATTGAGAAAATTGTGTTCAAGGGAGCCACCGTGGTGGATCTCATTTGTACCTGGAAATGTTGTAATTGATGAAATTCTAGATTTGGAGCTTGACGTTGACATCATAAGGGGAGAAGAATTTGAGGACCATGGAAAGGTTTGAGTATATTCTGTATATGGGGAGAACGTAAATAACTTGTGGCCAGAGGTAGGACTGTGGCAGATTACAGATGGCCACAATTATTTGACAGTTGTCCCACTGAGAGGTAAAATATATGTCACCTTTTTAAAATCTGAGATTGACCCGTGACTGCTTTGACCAACAGAGTGTAGCATAAATGACACTATGGCATTTCTTGGGCCAAAATTTGAGAGGATTGGCAGTTTTCAGGTCCTGAATCTTTGTGCTTGGCAGAATTTGTAAAGTGTACCCTAATCTCCAAGATGTCCCACTGTGAAAATATAATGAGATATCACTCCCGTAAATATATTGTTATGGATAACAATTGTCCTTGATTTGGGATTAGTAAGACTCTTAAAAGAACAGATAAGCCTGCCCAGATTTATAGCTTATACAACTGCAAGATAATAAATGAGTTCGTTTCAAACCACTAAGTTCGTGGTGGTTTGTTACAACAACAATGGAAAATGAATTCTTTCTTGGAGGCAGACACCACAAAAGTGTGATTATCCTGAGACTGTGAGAAGCCCAAGCCCTACAGACGCCTTGAAAAATGAGATCCTACATAGAAGAGAGAGGGGTCAAAGAGTACCAAAGTACCAGAAACATAAAGACTGTCTTGGAAATGAACTCTGCAGCTCACACTTCCTCAGCTGACACCATGTGATACAGAGGCAAACTGCTCAGCAAACCCCTTTCAAATTCCCAACTGGTAAGTCAGTCAACCAGCGATAATGGTGGTTTTAACTACTAAGCTTTGGGTAGTTTGTTATGTAACAAGTGATATCCAAAACAATGTCAAACTTTATGATTGTTTGATAGGTGGAAAATGGTATTGCAGGGTAGTTTTCATTTTTAGTCTCTTAGGATGAGAGCTTATTTTTCTTCTTTTTATGAGATAACATATAAAATATTTAATGATCATTCTCATTTATCCTATATTGCTAGTTCTTTTATTCTTGTCAGAACCAGAGTTGGCCCTTTGCCTATTTTTGTAGATAAAGCTTTACTGGAATACAGTGAAATCCATTTGTTTACATATTGTCTATGGCTGTTTTTGCACTCCAATGTCAAAGTTAAGTAGTTGTCACAGAGATCATATCACCCACAAAGCAATATTTACTACCTAGTCCTCTATAGAAAGTTTGCTAATGCCTAAAATGTTAGTTATAATGTTTTAACCACCGTACTATTCTTTGTGAAAAGCTTTTTATTTTAAAATAAAGTAATGATAGATTCACAGGAAGCTTCCAAAATCGTTCTGATAATAGTCAAAAGTAGAAGTATCCATTGGCAGATGAATGAATAAGCAAAGTGTGGCAATACACACAATGAAAATATTATTTAGCCTTAAAAAGAAAGGAAATCCTGACACATACTACTGCAATAAGGTTGAACCTTGAAGATATTTTGCTAAGTGAAACAAGCCAGTCACACACACACACACCCACACACCCACACCCACACAACCAGAAAAATTGTACAATTCCACTTATATAAAGGGTGAAATACAAATAAAATTCTAAGCCCCCAACTGACTGAACGGACCCCTTCTTGGCCAAAGGGACCACAGAGAAACCTTAGAAGCTGAGTTCCCATCAGTGATGGGATGGGAAGTAGGATAAACCTCATTGCATCCTCTCCCTTGATAACTGCCATTAGGCTTTCTAAAGGCTAAGAAGAAACCAGTCCTTTCCAAAGACTCCACACTGATAACATAGATTACTGGATTGTCTTCCCGGGTACAGAACAATGACAAGATGAGATTAATAATTTATTTACCCTACCCTGAAACACCTGTTTCATTTATTCCCTTTTTCTTCAAAGGTTCACCTTATGTAAAATGATGTACTGAGCACGAAGCTAAACTCTCACAAGTATGTAACCATTCATCTCACTGCTGCCCCTCCCTTCGTTCCTTTTTAAGGAAAATATGTAAATACTAAACCTCCTGACAGAACCTCTTTGGTAAAAACAGCTGTAGATGCATCTGTGACTCATGTTTTTCCTGGCCACACCCTCAAGCTGGTTCAATAAGCCTCAGTGATTTGAGGCATGTGCTTCAGTCACTCATTGTGGTTGCTCAAGGTACCTAGAGCAGTTAAATTCATACAGGCAGAAGATAGAAGGGCAGTTGCCAAGGGCTTGTGGGAGGAGGAAATGAGGAGTTCATGTTTAATGGATATAGAGTTTCAGTCTGGGAAAATGAAAACATTCTGGAGATGTGTGGTGGTGGTCGTAGCATACAATGAAAGTGCTTTATGCCACAGAACTGCACACTTTAAAAGATTAAAATTGCAGGTTCTGTATACTTTACTACATAAATTTTAAAAATAGTGCAGAGAGGCCCAGTGTACTCTTTACCCAGTCTCCCCCAACAGAGTCCCAGCAAAAATTAGAGTTCAGTCTCAAAACCAGTAAATATGCATTGCTATAGTCCACAGACCTAATTCAGATTTCGCTCATTTTATTTGCACTTATTTGTATGCATCCAGTTTTATAAAATTTGATCAAACATGTAGATTTGTATAACTACTACCACAATCAAGATAAATAATTTCATAACTACAAAAATCCCTGTGCTTCTGCTTTATAGTATACCTGTGATGGCTAAATTCTGACCTTTTTTTTTTTCTCTTACTCACATTTTTAATTAAGGGGTCTGGGAGTCTCATTCTGCAAACCATAAAGTCTCACCAGATGAGTTTTTATTAGCCCCACATAATGTGGCTTACTTTCCAACCAGACTCTGGCATAACATTGTTACAGCCTAACCAGGAGTTTATGCCCACTGCCCAGAAAAGCTAAGACTGATGCAGCTGTTAAAGTAGAAAGAGCTTAATATCGCAAAACTGCTGAGCAAGGAGAACAGGAGATATTTCTCAAATCTGCCTTGCTGAGAATTCAGAGGCTGGGGCTTTTAAAGGGAATCTGACAGGCAGGTGGCTGGGGACTCATGACTGTTGATTATGTCATGGGGGAATGTTGAAGCTGTCTTCATGTCGCATAGCCGATTTCTAAGAGGGATATCACAGGACCAGTGGAGCCAGCTTTCTGGTATGTGTTCTGGGTCTGAGTGGAGCCTCGGGTTCATCAGAGCCTGAAAAACATCTTGAATACCATTCTTAGATTTTACAATAGATGCTATCCATAAAGTAAGTTTTGTGACCAACAGCTACTAGCTACTGGGCAGTGAGCCATTACAGAGGTAGTTTAGGAGGAAGGTATGCAGGCGGTGAGGTCACTGAAGAATAGAGACACTTTTGCCCTTCAGTCTCCACTTTTGTCCTCAAGAGAGCAATGCAGTCTTAAGTCCATGGTTTAAGGAAAAATAGGTTTATCAACCTGTTGGGGCAGCTTCTCCCCTTCCCCTCTTGATATGCAGATGAAGGCTTTAAGTAGCAGGCTTCAAGTACTATGGATGACAAATGTCTTAAAGGGTGTTCAAATGAGATTCTATACAGATGTGAATTCCCCGGGAAATGGCTT
This sequence comes from Tarsius wallacei, assembly GCA_963574415.1. Taxonomy (NCBI): domain Eukaryota; kingdom Metazoa; phylum Chordata; class Mammalia; order Primates; family Tarsiidae; genus Tarsius; species Tarsius wallacei. Next base: position 9,027 of record CAUYQG010142658.1, read on the forward strand.
TGCAGGGTCATTTCAAAACATATCAAAAAAACATATTTTGGGGTAAAATTCTTGGGAGGTAGATTTGAAGAATACCTCCTGTCCTCTTTACTCAGCTGTTGCTTTTTAATATTAAACTCTTTCTCTAACAGCTACCTCAGTCTTGGTTTTTCTGGGAAGCAGGTATAAGAAACCGGTTGGGCTGTTAACAATGTTGTGCCAGGGGTTGGGACATGAAGATCATCATTCCCTCTACCGGAGTGAAAGCAAACTTAGAAACAACACATTTGTTAAATCCTAACCATAGCTGCAGAGTTTCAGGGTCCAGGTCTCTTCTACAGCCCTGTGGCCCAATATTAATTTTCTATAGGTGATTTCAACATCACATAACAGATAAAGAAGGAAATAAATTATGTTTCCCTGATATATTTTGAAATGGCCCTAAAAAGCCATCTCTTGGGGAATTCACATCTGTAAAGAATCTCCTTCCTAGGAGCTGCTGGTCATCTTTTAAGACATGGTCGGATGCAGTCAGTGGGCAGAGTTGTGGGCCGTATGGTTGGTGATATCCAAAGAGCCAGGCCCACTGACAGTTTGCACAGGCATTGCACAATGTTCAAAGGACTGACGCTGTGGATGCCACAATGGCACCAGCAGCAATGGACAATTATGAAAGAGCCCCTGTGAGACCAAGATCTGTGGCCGAACGTTTATGCCATGAGCCTCTAAAAGAAAATCACTATCTTCCATGTTTCTGGACATTTTCTCCTGCAGAACCCATGGAATGACGAGGCAGACACCCTAGCTCAGGTAAGGTAGCTAGAAAAAGCTCCCATGAAGGATGATAAAACATGCAGGACATGTTTCATAAGTAAGATGAAGTTGCAAAAGCTTGGGGGCTCCCCGTTAAATACTCCGACACAGTGTCTGCTTGCTGTGATTGCTTCATATACACTGAGAGGCATCCACAGAGACTGTCAGCAGAAGGTGGACATATCACAGGAGGCCATGAATGCTTGACCCACTGGCAAATGGACTGTATCAGCCCCATTCCCATGTCAAAAGGGGCCTGGTTTGCTCTCACATGTGTTGATACTACTACAGGGCTATTGCAGGCTTTCCCTAGCAGAAGACCTACACGGCACTCAACCATCAGAAGACTGTCACAGCTTCTTGCCGCATACAGCAACCCTGAAGCTATTAAAAGTGACCAGGGAAACTACTTTACTGGACGTCAAGTGCAGCAATGGGTTGAGCACTTTACGTCCTTGACTATCTTACCATGATTCACCTACCTTACCATCTCACAGGTGCTGTTCTAATAAAAACTTATAATGGCATGCTAAAGGATGCTTTGAAAATAGATAGGCTGGTAGCGCGCGCCTGTAGTTCCAGCTACTCGGAAGGCTGAGGCGGAAGGATCGCCGGAGCCCAGCAAGTCGAGGTTGCGGTGGCCGGGAGCGGCCACTGCACTCCGGTCTGGGCGACAGAGTGAGACTCCAACTCAAAAAAAAAAAAAAAAGAAAATAGATAGGCGCAGTGGCTCATGCCTATAATCCCAGTACTTTGGGAGGCCGAGGTGAGAGGATTGCCTGAGCTCACAGATTCGAGACCAGCCTGGTCAACTTGGCGAGACCTCATCTCTACAATAAAATCAAAAAAATTAGCCAGGCATGATGGTACGTGCCTGTAGTTCCAGCTACTTGGAAGGCTGAGGCGAAAGGATCACCAGAGTCCAGCAGGTCGAGGCTGCAGTGGCCGTGAACGTGCCACTGCACTCCAGACTGGGCGACAGAGTGAGACTCCAACTCAAAAAAAAAAAATCAAAAGAAAATAGATCAGTACTCAAGAGGTGGATGACACGATGGTTGCATGAAGCAACCCACACTTTCAACAAGAGTACAATTACTGAGTACAATTACTACTATGTTGATTTGAAGTGGTGAAAACAGACATACTTTTCTTGTTCCTGTTCGTAGAGGAATAGCTTTAATAACTTAGCCATTAAGGGTGATGTTAGATGTGGAATTTTCATATTTGGCGTTTATTAAATCAAGGATGTTTTCTTCTATTCTGATGTGTTGAATGTGTTTATCAGGAAATAATGCCAAACTTTATTAAGTGTTTTTTTCTGGAAAAATCAAAATGATCACTTCTTCCTTTATCCTATAAATGTGATGTGTTACATTGATTTGTTTTCACATATTGAAATATCATTGCATTCCAGGTCAAATATCACTTAGTTATGATTTGTGATCTTGTAAATATGCTGCTGAATTCTCTTTCTTAGTATTTTGTTGGGGATTTTTGCATCCATAGTCATATAGGATATTTACTTGTAGTTTTCTTGTGGTGCCTTTTTCTAGTTTAATTTCCGGAAATGCTTACCTTAATGAATAACTTCAAAAGTGGTCCCTCCTTATCATTTTTTGGGGGAAGAATTTTGAAAAGCATAGGTTTTAATTTTTTCCTTAGATTATAGAATTCACTAGTGAAGCCATTGATCTAGATGTTTTCTCCACTGAAAGGTCTTTGATTACTGATTCTGTTTCCTTTGTAGTTGTGGTTATAGGTCTATTCAGATTTTCTATTTCTTCACGATCTAATCTTGGTAAGTTAAGTGTTTTAGAAATTTCCACATTTTCACATATGTTTATTGCAGCATATGTACAATAACAAAAGCATGGAATCAACCCAGATACTCTTCAGAAGTGGACTGGATAAAAAAATGTAGTACATATACATGATGGAACACTGCACAGCCAGAAAGAAGGACAAAATAACGGCCTTCACAGCAACATGGATGCAGCTGGAGGCCACTATTCTAAACGAACTATCACAGAAACAGAAAACTAAATGCTGCATGTCCTCACTTAGACGTGGATGCTAAACACTAGGTATGTGGACACAAAGGCAGGAGGAAACAGACACTGGGCACTGCTTAAAAAGGGAGGCGAGAAGTGGGGATAAGGAACACACAACTACCCACTGGATACCATATCCACTACTGGAGGGAAAGAGGACTCACTGGAAGACAAAACCTCAACTTCATGCAATCTACTTAGGAAGCAAATCCTTAGATAAACCCCACAGCTCTAAAATTAACAAATACTAAATTTTTAAGTGTTGTGCATTTTATGTTTTCCAGCATGTTGTCATAAATTGTTCCTGATATTCTCTTATAATTGTTTTATTTCTATCAAATCAATAGCAATGTCTTCATATCATTTATTTTCATAATTGGAGTCTTCCATTTTTGTTTTCAACCTAGTACAGGTTCAGCAATTTTGCTGATGTTTTTCAAATAATCACCTTTTACAATTCTTGATTTGCTATTGTCTGTCTCTTTTCTGTGTTATCAACGTCCACTCTAGTCTCATTGACTTACTTTTGCGAGCTTTAAATTTAGCTTGATGTACGTGTTCCAGTTCCATAAGATTAAATGTAAGTTAATAATTTGAGATTATTCTTCTTTTTCGTGTAAATGTTTACAGTTATACATTTTCCTCTTGCACTACTTTCATTGCATTATAAGTGTTGGCATACCGTGTTTCAATTTTCAATCATTTCATTTTCCCTGTGATATTTTCTTTGGTCCTGTGTGTTGTTTAATGTGCACTTATTTGTAGATTTTCTGTTTCTTTCTGCAATAGATTTCTAGTTTACTCCACTGTGATCAGAAAAAACACTTTGTATGATTTAAATGTTTTTAATTCTTACAACTTTTTTGTGACCTATCATATAGTCTATTCTGGTGAATGTTCCATATGCCCTTTTGAAGAATGTGTAAGGAAAGACTGGGGGGGGTCATTCTTGTTATGAAGTGACAAAACAAAACTTGGTTGACACATGTTCATGATGGAGGGCTTGTGGAAGTCAGGATTAAAAAGCAATGAGCCAGCATACCTGGATTAAAAAATGCCTAAGCAAGACATTATTCTCTGCATAGCTTCTATTAACTGTTAAGAGTAAAAAGCAAAAGAATGCAAGACATTTAAAGATGGGATATATCGTTAACAAGGAAGGAGAAGGCAAAGACTTGGACAATTCTCAGACTGGACTCCTTCATCATCCAGGACACCCATAATACACACGCAATTCAGCTTGATGCAGTCTCACTAGTCCCTCAGGCTCTGTTTACTTTTCTTCATGCCTTCTTTTTTCTCCTCAGATTGGATAGTTGCAGTTGTCCCATTCTCAAGCATCTTTAAGAAAAAAAAATTCTGCCTGAATAAATCTGCTGCTGAACAACTCTAGTCCATTTTTCATTTCACTTATTGTAACTTTCGGGTCCAGAATTTCTGTTTGCTTCCTTTTAATAATTTTTGTCTCTTCATTAATAAGCTTATGTTGTTAATATACAATTCTTCTGATTCTTCTAGTTTTTAGCTTTCAGTTTTTGCCCATGTTTTCACTTAGCTCTTTGAGTTTTCTATAAACAGTTGTTTTATAGACTTCATCTACTAAGTCTCATGTTTCTTTGAGGACAGCTTCTGTCAATTTATTTTGTTCCTTTGAATAAACCACATCTTACTGTTTCTTTGTATATATTGTGTTTAAGTGTTGTTTTTGATGACAATTTGGTATTCGATTATTATAATGTGGTTATTGAACACACATTCTCATTCTTTCCAGAGATGCTTTTTAAAAATCTAATTATTGGAAGGGGGTTCCATATGGTCTACTAGAAGTAGGTTGTCTGTGTCTCTTTCACAGAGAGGAACCAGAATAGGGAGAGAACTTCAATATTCAAAGCAGGATAGCCAGGAGTGCACACCAGGACACCAGAGAAGCGATGGAACCTAAGGAAAGCAGAGAGGCATGAAATTAGACAGCGTGCTGACCTGGACCCAATGCAAAGCTGTGAGAGAGCCCTTAACATGGTCAAGACATCGATGAGCGACTGACCAAGAAACACCCATGAACACAAACCACTGTCGTGGATCCTTGTGATCTGAGTTACAGGGGTACTCCTGCAAATCCCTGGGCCCCAGAACAATATAGAGTTCCAACTGGCAACTGTGCAAAGGCACTGAGCAAGCCTTCGTGGAACCTCTCAGGCCATTGATCCTTGTGCAGCCCAGCACTGGCTGCCACCATTCACCATGGATGGAGGCTCAGCACTCTTCTAAGAAGGGAAAACCTCTTGTCACTCCTGCAGCTACTGCCACTGTTGTCCCCAAGCCAAGGAGGGAGAAGTCTGGCAGGGTGATGCCATGTGTCACCAGCAAGAACTCCACAGCTACAATACACAGAAACAGCAAAGAGTCAGGGCACCTCTTTCCCTCCCCCAACTTGGCTGCTTTTCCCCAGACACAGACTGTCTACCACTGGCCTCTGGAGAACACGAGGTCTCCAAACCCACTTGAATGCTGCAGCAGAGACCAGTTGCTTTTCAAAAGGACCAGCTGCCAGACCTACTGGGCAGGCCCTCAGTGGTATCTATCTGAGTTGCTAAGGCTCCCTGTTCTTGTAGCCCAGGAGCCTGTATGCCTCGACTCCCCCACCCCGTGCAGACTCTGCAGTTCAAATAAATTTATGCAGTTAGCTGTCAGGGTGTTCCTTGCCCCTCCCCACCTCAGCTGCTTCCCCCAAATGTAGATGCCTGCTGCTAGTCCACAGAGAGCACAGGGACCCCATAGCTGCCCGATGCTGTGGGAGAGACCTGCCACCCCTCGGGGAGACCAGCTGCCAGACCTATTAGGCAAGCCTTTTGTGGTGGCCATCTGCAGTAGCTGAAGCTTTCTGGTCCTGTCATCTAAGGCAAGGGAGGGTGCACTTGCACCAGGTGTAATATATCCTGGTACGTTGTACCATACTCCACAGCTAAAATAAACGGGAGCAGCAAGCTGTTGAGTTGCTTCTCGCCAGGTTGGACTCACCTTCTTCAGGCTGCCAAGGAGTGAGGGGGCTCCATGTCCACCTAATCACTGGGGCTGAAAGTCTGGCAATCTTCTGAAAGTCCAACTATGGTGCAGCTGCTGCCACTGGCCCTCACTTTTAAACATCATTGATGGGCCTGCACCCATCTAACCAAATAGACCACTACAACTAGTATCACCCAAAATAGTTACTACATGACCCAATCTGAACTAAGAAACCCATCCAGAGCACTGCCCACCTGAAAGTACCAGAAATGAAGTCAATTGACCATGCACAACATATAGCAGTCATATCCATAAGGCAAAAAAGAGGACAAACTTAAAAGTCTCATCCCAATGATAGTAAACTCAAAAAAAAAAAAAACACACACACACACAAAAAAACTCATGAAAGAACGAAGCACCCACAACTTCAGATGGGGAGAAATCAGCACAAGAGCTCCAGCAACAAAAAACATGAAAGAATTTTGGCAACCCCAAATGGTCACAGTGGCTATTGAGAAATGAATCCTAAACAGAATGAATTCTCCATAGTTAGAGATAAAGAATTCAGAATACTGATGGCAAAGAAACTCAACTGCATCCAATAGAAAGTGGACACCCAAATCAAGTAGGCCATGAAAACAGTTTGAGAATTAAAAGGTGACATGACCATTCTAAGAACCTAGTTAAGCTAATGGAACTCAAGAATTTCCTCCAGGAATTTCAAAACACAGTTGCAAGCTTTTTAGAGCAGAGCAAGCAGAAGAAAGAATTTCAGAGCTTGAAGACAGAGCCTTCAAATCAACCCACTCAGACTGAAGAAGACAAAGACAAAGATGAAAAAGAAGAAGAAGAAGAAGAGGAAGAATCAGAAAAAAAAATTAATGAATAAAACCTTCAAGAAGTATGGGATTTTGTAATGAGACAACACCTACATCTGATTGACATTACTGAGAGAGAAAGAGAATGGGAGCACTCTCACAAAAGTACGAGTAAACATAACACATAAAAAGTCTTCCATCTCACTAGATAGGTTGACATGCAGACACAAAAATTTCCAAGCAATTCTGTGAGATATCATACAAGATGACTATCCCAAAGACACAGAGTCATCAGATTATCCAAGCTCAGCTTGAAAGAAAAAGTCTTAAAGACATCCAGAGAGAAGGGCCAAACCACCAAGGGAAGCACAGCGCACAGCAGACTAACAGCAGGCCCTTCAACAGAGAATATACAAGTCAAAAAAGATTAGGGGATCATTTTTGGCATTCTTAAAGAAAAAAAATGCCAGCCAAGAATTTCTTACCTCATCAAACTAAGCTTCATAAAAGAAGGTGAAATAAAGTTTTTCCCAGACAAGCAGGAGCTAAGGGAATTTGTCACCTCTTGACTGATCTTACAAGAGATGCTCAAGGGAGTTCTAAACACGGGGAAAAAAAATGCCACTTAGCAAAACCCCATGTAAGCACACAGACCATGTGAACCATCCACAAAACTAAGAACACAAAGCAACTTCTAAACATCACTATGACAGGAACAAAATTTCACATATCTATAGAAACCTTAAATACTGATGACCTTAGGGCTTCACTTAAAAGACACAGAGTAGGTCAGGCACAGTCGCTCAAGCCTGTAATCCCAGCACTTTGGGAGGCTGAGGTGAGGGGATGGCCTGAGCCCACAAGTTCAAGAATAGCCCAGGCAACTTGGCAAGATCTCATCTCTACAATAAATCAAAAAATTAGCCAGGCATCGTAGTGAACACCTGTAGTTCTGGCTACTTGGAAGACTGAGGTGGAAGGGTCGCCTGAACCCAGCAGGTCGATGCTGGGGTAGCCATTAGCGTGCCACTGCGCTCCAGCCTGGGTGACGGAGTGAGACTCCAACTCAATAAAACAAAAAACAGAGTAGCAAGCTGGATTACAAAACAAGGCCCATCCTTCTGCTGCATCCAGGAGATCTGTCTCATCTGATGACATGCCCGGGGCTCAAGGTAATGGGATAAAGAAAGATCTCCCATGCAATGTAAAATGAAAAAGAGCAGGAGTTGGTATCTTTCTTTCAGATAAACAGATGTCAAATCAGCAACAGTGAAAAAAGACAATGAGTGGCACTACGTAATGAAAAAGGCTTAATTCAACAAGAAACAACTACACTAACTATATACACACCCAACACAGGAGCACCCAGATTTATAAAACAATGACTGCTAAGCCTCAGAGAGGACTCATGCAGACACACAATAACAGTGGGGGACTTCGGCACCCTTTAACAGCTTTAGACAGATCAAGACAGAAAGTTAACAAATAAATTGTGGATGTAAATTTGACTCTTCACTAATTGGACCTAACAAATACCTACAGCATACCAACATTCACAGAATATACATTCTTCTCATGTGCACATGTAATATACTCTACAATAGACCGTGTGCTTGGTCATAAATCAACCTTGAATAAATTCCAAAGATTCAAAATCATACCAAACATCTTCTCTGACCACAGCTTAATAAAAATAGAAGTCAACACCAAGAGGAACCCTCAAAACCACACAAATACATGGAAACTAAGTAGCTTGCTCCTGAATAATTTTTGGATAAATAATGAAATCAAGACAGATATTTTAAGAATCTTCGAAAGACATGAATTAAAGATACAACTTGCCAAAACCTCTGAATACTTCGAAATCAGTGCTGAGGGGAAAATGTATTGCACCACATGCTTTTATCAAGAAGATACTGCACTACATGCCCGTATCAAAGAATAACCTAATGTCCCACCTAAGAGAACTAGATGAAGAACTAAATTCAAACTCAACAGAAGAAATCACCAAATAAAATCAGAAGCAAATGAAACTGAGACCAAATAAAACCATATGAAAAAACAACAAATTTGAATATTTTCTGAAAGGATAAACCAAATTGACAGACTGCTGGCCAGATTAACAAGGAGAAGAAGAGAGAGAAAGGGAGGGAGGACAAGAGGGAAAGGGAGAGAGAAAGAGAGAGAGCTGGATTATAACTGATCCTCCTCAAAATACAAGATTATCGGAATTTATTATAAACATGTGTATGCATGAAGCTAGAAAACCTAGAGGAAAGGGATAAATTCCTGGAAACACACAACTTTCCAAGATTGAAACAGATGCCATTGAAACCCTAAACAGACCAATAAGGAGTCTTGGAATTAAATCAACAATAAAAGACCTACCTACCAAAAAAGTCCTAGACCAGATGGATTCACTGCTGAATTCTACTAGACATACAGGAAAGAGCTGGTACCAATCCTACTGAAACCATTCCAAACAGTCGAGAAGGGACTCTTCTCTAATTCCTTCTATGAAGCTATTATCATCCTGATGTCAAAATCTGGCAAAGACACAACAAAGAAAGAAAACTACAGGTTGGAAAGAGAGTCCAAGATGGGGATGGAACTGGTCGGAGTGTGCAAGACTGTAGAAGTAAGTGTGCATAAAGACGAAATCGCGTGCGTGTGCTTGTGCAAGTGGGTGTGTCAGTGTCTGAGTGGGAACAAGCAGCTGGGCTCTCTTGTTGAAGCAGCTACCATGCCTGCTACTGCTCTGAATTCAGCACTTCCTGTGGTACAGAGCCAGGTGTCCTTTTCAAGGCCCTCGTTGGGAGGAAGCCTCAGGTATCAGCTGTGGTTTGGTGCCTCACCCCCGCCCACTAGCATCACCCTTGGCACCAGGTCAGACACTGGCAGCAGGGACTGCAGAGAAAGCTTAGTGGGAGATCAGTGGGCGAGTCCCACCAAAATAGGAGAAGATGCAGGAGCAACACCAATACCCTTGCCCTGGAACCCCAGCAGAGACAAGCACCTGCGTGCCCATTATTGAGAAGCAGAGCTGTGTCCTGAGACTGAGGGGTGAACTACACACCTCTCCGAGTTTGATCGTGGTTAACCCAGAAAGGATACCCCAGGTGCATGATCCCTGTAGGGACACAGTCAATGCAGAGTCCTGGTCACCCCAACCCACACCTGGACCATTCACAGGACAATGGATGCAATTGGAGGAGAATCCAGCTGCAGATGGGTAGGAGTGAATATTGAACTGATCCAATTCCCTTCCCTCAGCTATCCAAGTCGTCTGACCCAATCAGGGGAGCGGCCTGATTGGCCTGCGAAGAAAACGCTGAACACAGGCAGTGCTGTTAGGGGTGGTGGAAAACTAGAGGAAGCCGCCCACTGACCGAAGGGAGTGCAGGGGTGCAGGTCTAGAGGCCAGACTTTCCCTCCCTTCCACAGCCAGCCAGGAGCAGTAGTGCTTGGTAAAAACTGGTCAAAAAAGGGCCATGAAGTTTCAGAAACTGCCACAAGAGGGAGCGCAAGGCTCACAAACTTTAGTTGCTTTGTGTCATGTTTATTTTGTTTTTGCTTGATCTCTCTCTATATTTGAGTATGTGCGCGTGCAGACGCATGCATGTCTGTGTGTGCTTTGTTTTGTTTCGTTTCTTTCCCTTTTTATTTCGTGTGTGGATATATATGAGGGTGAGTCTAATTTTTTCAGTTTTTTCTTCTTTTTTTGGTTTGTCTGTTTTTACTTTTCATATTCTTTCTCTTCTTATTTTCTTCCTCCTTCTCTTTCTCTGTTCTTTTCCATTTTATTATGTTATTATGAACTCAGGGAATATACATACGTTCCCATTGTATGGACATATAGTGAGGTGGTGGAAAGTGGGTCTTGGTGAGGTCACATCCCAATCAGTCAACATTGTGATCTGCAGGTAGCTTCTCCATCTTAGCTCCCCCATAATATCTTATTCATACCTCAAAGTTACAAAAAGTCAGCACAGCACCTCCCCCCCAACCCTGTTTCAAAATAGAACAAAATTAGGAGGCCAGGATTAGAGAAGGATAGGTGGCTGGAAAGAAAAAAATACAGAAGTTAAATCTTCTTCCTCAATCACTAAATAATGGAATTAAAGAAAAAAAGGAAGGTGATCTATCACAAATGAGGAAAAATCAACAAAATATCACAAGTAACCCCCAGAGTCCCAAAGAGGACCTGTAAGGACAGACCTCAGGGCCCACATAATGGAGAACACCCACAATTGGCCCCCAAAAACCACAGATAGTAGAGAACGGATGGAAAGAGTGAACAAGGGACAAGAAAGACAAGCAGCATTGAAGGAACTTGCTGAAGAGATTTTGGCCATAAATAACTCCATCCAAGAAATAAACAACATGCTAACAAGCAGGGAAAGCAGAATCAACCAAGCAAAGAAAAGAATCTCTCATAGTTTAAAGACCAAAATATGGAATTAACCCAATCTGTTAAAGACATACAGAGAAAATTCACAAAGGAGGAGCAAGACATTCGTGATTACATCAAGAGGCCAAACTTTCACCTGTCAGTATATCTGAAGCAGAAAGGGAAACACAGAACGTCTTGGAACAAGCATTCCATGAGGTTATCCAAGAAAATTTTCCTCATCTCACCAGAGATGCAACCATTCAAACCTAAGAGATTCAGAAAAACTGTGCAAGGCATCAAATGAGAAGACCAACCCCTACACACATAGTAGTTAGCGTACATGAGAAGACCAACCTCTACACACATAGTAGTTAGCTTACACAAAGTAAGTATACAAGAAAAAAATCAGAGGGCAGCAAGAGAGAAAGGTCAGATTACTTACTGGGAAAGACCAATCAGAATACCACCAGCCTTATCTGCTGAAACACTACCACAGCTAGAAGGGACTGAAGTCCAATCTTCAAAGTTCTCAAAGATAAATAATTCCAACCAAGAATTTCCTACCCAGCTAAGCTAAGCATCATCAATGATGGAGAATTAAAATCCATGAAAACCCTAAGAGATTATGCTGCCTCCAGACCAGCTCTACAGGAGATGCTTTAGAAGGTATTAAGCAGGGAAACCCCCTTGGGTCCCTCCCACTGTGGGAGCTTTTTGGTCCTCTTAATAAATCCTGCTTTCTAAAGAAGAAGGAGGAGGAGGAGAAGGAGGAGGAGGAGAAGAAGAAGAAGAAGAAGAAGAAGAAGAAGAAGAAGAAAAAGAGCATTTAAGAGCCTTATGATAGGGACAAAGTCCCACATTTCAAAACCAGCCTGAATGTGAATGGACTAAATGTACCACTAAAAAGACATAGAATGGCAAACTAGATAAAAAAGATGACTTAACAATATGCTGCCTCCAGGGAACAAACCACGTGACAAAAGATACCCACAGACTTAAAGTTAGAGGATGCAAAATAAACTTTCAGGTGAACAGAAAACAAGAAAAGTCAGGAGTCATGATTTTAATATCAGACAAAATAACCTTCAAGCTATCAAAAATTGTAAAAGATATAGAAAGACAGTACATAATGATAAAAGGTTCAATGCATCTACAAGAAATATCCATTCTAAACATATATGCACCCAACACAGGAGCACCAGGATTTATAAAGCGGCTACTAAGTAAACTAAAAAATGAAATTGACTCTATCACTATCATTACTTGGGACTTAACACCCCAAAAAGTCGATAAGGAAATCTGGAACCTCAACATGATGCTTTACCAAATGGACTTAATAGATACCTACAGAACACTCCACCCTGCAGCCATGGAATATACATTCTACTCATCACCACATGAAACATACTCCAAGATCAACCACATCCTTGACCATAAATCAAGCATAAGCAAATTCCATAATACTGAAATATTGCCATGCATCTTCTTAGACCACAATGCCATAAAAATACCACCACCAAGACCCCCCAAAACACAAGACATGGACATGAAATGACATACTACTGAATCACTCCTGGGTCAACAAGGAAATAAAGACAGAAATTAAAAGTTCCCTGGAAACAAATGAAAACAAAGATAGATGTTACCAGAATCTCTGGGATGCCACAAAGGCAGTAACAAGAGGGAAAGCTATAGCTCTTTACACACATATTTTTTAAAAAGAAAGATCACAAATAAACAGACTAATGCTGCACCTAACAGAACTGGAAAGGCAAGACCACCAAAATCCTAACTTCAGCAGAAGAATCCAGATCACCAAATAAAATCCCAACTACAGGATCTAGAAGACAAAAGTATCATTTCAAAAAATCTGGTTCTTTGAGAGAATAAACAAGATAGATGAACCCCTAGCCAGGTTGACTAAGAAAAAGAGATAAAAAGCCCAAATAAAGACACTTAGAAACACAAAAGATGAAATTACAATTGACCCCCCTCCAAATTCAAAAGATCATCAGAGACTACTATGCAAACCTGTATGGAAACAGACTTGAAAACCTAGATGAAATTGATAACTTTCTGACATCACACAAACCTCCTAAGGTTGAAACAAGAAAAATTGAAATCCTAAATAGATCAATAATAAACCAGGATATCAACTCTGTCATAAGAAAACGACCTACAAAACAAAGCCCTGGACCTGATGGCATCCCAGTGGAATTCTATAAAACATGCAAGGAGGAGATAATACCAATTCTATCAAAAGTATTCTGGGCAATTGAGAAAAATGGGATCCTCTTCAAATTATTTTATGAAGCCAACATCATACTGATACTCAAACCTGGCAAATACACAACAAGGAAAGAGAGCTGCAGGCCAATCTCCTTGACGAACTCATGCAAAAATCTTAAGCAAGATTCTAGCAAATTGGATCAAACAGTGTATCTCAAGAATCATCCACCGTGACTAAGCAGGCTTCATTCCTTGGATGTAGGGCTGATTTAACATCTGCAGGACCATAAATGTAATTCAATACATCAACAGATGTAAAAACAAGAACCACAAGATAATATCATTAGATGCAGAAAAGTTTTTGATAAAATCCAACATCCCTTCTTAATAAAAACTCTTGACCACCTAGGCACAGAAGGAACATTCCTCAAAATAGTAGGGACCAAATGGGATCGGCGTACTTGAGCATTCCTAATTGCACACAACTTCATGCAAGCAGGTTTGCTGACCACGCACTCTCAAAAGGACAGATCACAAATACGTGCTGTCAACATATTACTTTAATGCCACCGTGCTTAAGAATCCTGTGACTTTTTAATACAAGTTTAGTTTTACAATCTGACAGGATTGGAAACACAAATGATTAAATAAGCA
>CAUYQG010142660.1:0-13240 GCA_963574415.1 Tarsius wallacei
CCAGCACACATCAAGAAAACAGAAAGATCACAAGTGGAGAGCCTAACAAATCATCTAAGAGAACTGGAAAGAGAAGACCAACAAAACCCCAACTTTAGCAGAAGAATCCAAATCACCAAAATAAGAGCCCTAGATAAATCATCAAGACAAAAAAATCAATAAGAATATCCAGAACCCAAACTTGACACTCAACCAAATGAACTTAATAGATACCTACAGATTACTCCACCCAACAACCACAGAATATACATTCTACTCATTACCACATGGAACATACTCCAAGATCGATCACATTCTTGGTCATTCTGGCTAAGCATCCATCAATCTTGTTAATTCTTTCAAAGAACCAGCCTTTTGCTTTGTTGATGTTTTCTATGATATTTTTTGTCTTCTATGTCCTGTATTTAGGCTCTTATTTTGGTGATTTGGATTCTTCTGCTAAAGTTGGGGTTTTGTTGGTCTTCTCTTTCCAGTTCTCTTAGATGATTTGTTAGGCTCTCCACTTGTGATCTTTCTGTTTTCTTGATGTGTGCTGGTAGAGATAAAAATTCCCCTCTTAGAACTACTTTCATGGCATCCCAGAGGTTTTGGTAAGATGTTTCTTCATTTTCATTTGTTTCCAGGAAACTTTTAATTTCTGCTTTGATTTCAGTGTTGACCCAGCAGTTGTTCAGCATCATGCTGTTTAGTGTCCATGTCTTTGTGGGTTTTGGGGAATTTTTTTTTTGTTGATACTTGCTTTTATTCCACTGTGGTATGAGAGTGTGCATGGCAAGATTTCAACTTTATGGAATTTGTTTATGCTTGATTTATGGCCAAGAATGTGATCGATCTTGGAGTATGTTCCAAGTAGTGATGAGTAGAATGTATATTCTGTGGTTGTTGGGTGGAGTAATCTGTAGGTATCTATTAAGTTCATTTGGTTGAGTGTCAAGTTTGGGTTCTGGATATTCTTATTGATTTTTTTGTCTTGATGATTTATCTAGGGCTCTTAGTGGGATATTCAAGTCCACTGCTATAATAGTGTTAGAGTCAATATCTTTTTTTAGTTTACTTAGAAGTTGCTTTATAAATGCTGATGCTCCTGTGTTGGGTGCATATATGTTTAGGATGAATATTTCTTGTTGATGGATTGAACCTTTTATCATTATGTAGTGTCCTTTTGCAACTTTTTAAATTTTTGATAGTTTAAAGGTTAAGATATTAAGGTCACAACTCCTGCCTTCTTTTATAATCCATTTGCCTGGAAACTTGTTTCCCATCCTTTAACTTTGAGTCTGTGTGCATTCCTTATGTTGAGATGAGTTTCCTGGATACAGCAGATAATTGCGTCATGGTTTCTTATCCAGTTTGCCATTCTGTGTCTTTTCAGTGGTGCATTTAGTCCATTCACATTCAGGGCTGATTATTGAAATATGATTGTTTATCCCTGTCATGAGGTTCTTATAAAGTTTTTTCTTTGTTTGTCTGTGTTCTTTAAATAGCCATATTACCCAAAGTAACCTACAAACTCAAAGCAATCCCTATCAAACTACCAATGTCAATTTTCACAGAATTAGAAAAAAAATTCTAAAATTCATGTGGAACCAAAAATGAGCCAGAATAGCCAAAGGAATTCTAAGCAAAAAGAACAAAGCTGGAGGCATCACATTGCTTGACTTCAAATTATACTACAAGGGTATAGTAAACAAAACAGCATGGTACTGATACAAGAGCATACACATGGACCAATGGAACAGAATAAGGAATCCAGAAATAAGCCCAAATATCTACAACCAACTGAACTTTGACAAAGCAGACAAAAGCAAACACTGGGAAAAGGATATCCTATTCAGCAAATGGTGCTGAGAAAACTGAATAGTTTCTTGCAGAAAAATGAAACTTGATCCTTATCTCTCACCATATACAAAAATTACCTCAAGATGGATTAAAGGCTTAAATGTCAGAGCTGAAACCATAAAAATCCTAGAAGAAGACCTAGGAAAAACTTCTGAACATTGGTCTAGGCAAATAATTTATATCTAAAACTCTGAAAACAATTGCAACTAAAACAAAAATAATGACACAAACTAAAAAGCTCTGCACAACAAAGGAAATAATAAGCAGAGCAAATAAACTACCTACAGAATGGGAGAAGATATTTGCAAAGATACATCTGACAAAGAACTAATATCCAGAATCTACAAAGGACTCAAACAAATAAGCAAGAAAAAGCATATGATCCCATTAAAAAGGGGACAGATGACCCTATTAAAAAGGGGAAAAATGACATGAATAGACATCTCTCAAAATAAGAAATATAAATGGCCAACAAACATCTGATGAAATGCTTAGCATCACTCATCATCAGGGAAATGCAAGTTAAAACCACAATGAGCTACCATCTTATACCAATCAGAATGGCTATTATTTAAAAATTATAAAACTATAAATGCTGACATGGATGTGGTGAAAAGGGAATGCTTATACACTGTTGGTGGGAGCACAATTTAGTACAACTCCATGGAAATTAGTATGGAACCTTCTCAAAGAACTTCATGTAGATCTACCATTTGATCCAGCAATTCCACTCAGAGGACAGAGTCGTTATACAAAAAAGGCACCTGCCTTTAGATGTTTAATGAAGCATGCTTCACAATTGCAAAGATGTGGAATCAACCTAAATGCCCATCAACCAATCACTGGACAATGAAACTGTGGTCTATATACACCATGGAATATTATTCAGTCACTAAAAAATGAAGTAATGTATTTTGTAGCCACTTGGATGGAATTAGAGAACACCATACTAAGTGAACTAACACAGGAACAGAAAACCAAACACGGCATATGTTTTCACTTCTAAGTGGGAGCTAAACTCAGGATCTGCAAAGACAGAGAGATGGTATGGACACTGGAGATGGGGGGGGCGTGAAATGAGAAATTACCTGTCAAGTACAGTGTGCCTAGGTGGGAGGTTGGGCACACTTGAAGCCAGGTTCTAGCAGCTATACAATGCAACTATGTAACCAGAAACTGTTTGTACCCCCTAAAGCTACTGAAATAAAGCCCATGAGTTTCACTTTGTGTTTTATAAATTTTTTTTTTCTGATTATAAAATGTTTATGTAGGCCGGACTCGGTGGCTCAGCCTGTAATCCCGCACCTTGGGAGGCTGAGGTGAGTGGATTGCCTGAGCCCGCGGGTTCGAGACCAGCCTGGGCAGGCGAAACCTCATCTCTATGATAAATCAAAAAAATTAGCCAGGCTTGGTAGCGCACGCCTGTAGTTCCGGCTACTCGGAAGGCTGAGGCGGAAGGATCGCCGGAGCCCAGCAGGTCAAGGCTGCGGTGGCCGGGAGCGGCTACTGCACTCCAGTCTGGGCGACAGAGTGAGACTCCAACTCAAAAAAAAAAAAAAAAAAGTTTATGTAGAAAATGTGAATAATGCCAACAAACCAAGCTGCCCTCCTAGATTTCTACATCCTAACTTGTTATTACTATTTATGGTGTCTGTTCTGTCTTTGTCTCTGCAGTTTTAAACACAGTTATGAAATTGGCACATCTGTATATGTGTATATGTTACACACATATGTATACATGTAATTATCTGTATTATTCTTACTAAGCATTGCATCATGAGTATTTATTTCATAATAAAATAGTTTCCAAATAAGATTTTTTATGACACAATATTGTATTTCCCTGGGTGTACTATATTATATTTAACTATTTGTCTATTGTTCATGGGTTTTTTTTTTAACCATATAAATAATGTTAGGATAATAATACTTGTAAAAAAGAAGTTCTGGAGCACCTATTTGATTATTTTTTGAAGGACTCAAAGTAAATATTTTGGGTGTATAATGCTTTCAAGATTCTTGGCACACCAACAAATTGAATTCAGTAAAAACTATACCTAGTCACACTCTTATCAGAAATATATGAAATCACATCACTGAAACCCCTTTAACAATAAGTTCTTTAAAATGTCCACCAGTTGTTTGCTGAGGACAGTCGCTCACTGTTTGGATGTGTAATTCCTGGATAGTTTTTAAATGTTTACCAATCATATACATTTCTTCCCAGTTTCCACTCTTTAGACAGGGGCTGGCCACCTGCAGACCTGGTGAGACCTGGCCTGCGGTCCATCTGAGTGAGTGAGCCTGGGCGGGCACAGTCGCCCTCTGCCAGGTTATGTCCATGACTGCTGTCTGCAGGCCTCAGAGTGGGCCATCACACCGACACCATGTGACCTGTGGGGCCCAGAGCATTTGCCCCACCGACCCTCACAGACACGTCTGCCCACCCTGTCCAGGAGCTGACCCCTGTGACCCTCGATCTCTTACTCCATCTTGGACTTTCAGTGCTTTCCCTGTGGGTCTCGGGGCGACTTTTCACTCTGCTGACTTGGCGGAAGACGCCAGTATAGATGGGGCATTTACTCGTAGGTGGGATGCAGGGACCCTGGTTGCCCAGCAGCCTCCCGCTGCCAGCCAAGTCTCCCAAGCACCACCAAGCGTGTTGTACACTGCTGCCTGGTCTCCAGGATGCAGATGGTGCCAGGTGCTGGGGCCCTGGGTCCCAGAGAGGATTTCTATCTTCATCCAGAGTTGATTCCTCAGCTACGAATTATTAATGAAATCACTGGCATTTCCATTTCTTTTGAAATACAATATACTATAATTTTTAAAATGTGGATTATCAGGTTTAATATCCAGTGGCCACTTATGGCAGTGAGAATCGGATGAAGGACTTGTCCTTGTGCCTGTTTCTTGTTGTATATAGAGTCATGGGGATCCTGCTGTCACCTTCCGCCAAGGACTAGAAAGACACGGCACTCCCAGGAGTCATGAGCGTCCTGATGTCTTCCAGGCTCCTTGCTGGGACTGGGCCATTCCGCATGGTTACAAGGCTGGGGAGGTTGGAGCTGGCGTGCTACCAATGCTTACGCCCATGGGTGGGGTCTTGAGATGGAGGGAACCTGAACCTGGTTACAGGTGGGGAATCTCTGCCTCTTTACCTCAGACTTCGCATGAGCAAGAAATAATCTTTTGCTGTGCTCATTTGCTGAGATTCTGGAGGTAATTTTTTGTCACAGCACACTTTAATCTGCTCTAATATCAAGTTGTGCTCAAAACAAATTAATACATTAATAGCATACTACATGGTATAATCATGTCTTAATCCATTACTTGCTTTCTTATTTCATTTTTATTTTATTATGAGTTTGAGTCTTACTCTGTTTCTCAGGCAGGAGGAGTGCAGTGTCATGATCATGGCTCACAACAGCCTCGACCTCCTGGGTTGAGTAACCTCCCACCTCAGCCTCCATAGTAGCTGGGACAGCAGGTGTGAGCCACCATGCTCACCCCTTCTGTGGTTCCTTATTAAACCATCAATCTGGCTCCCTAGGTCACACATTCAGGCCTCGACTGATGTTTGGTCACCATGTCCCTTGCACAGACCCCACTCACTTCACACATTCTCGGCACAGTTACCTGTCCTCGAACACAGTGGATTGATTATCCTGGTATGAGTTGGGGCATGAAACAGGAGCACAGACAGACTTTAGAGAGCTGGGGATGGGCCCGTGTCTTTGTCCCCAGATGTTGCTTATTCCAAATAGTAAACCACCTGTGTGTCTTCTTGAGCACATCACCGTTGTGATCTGATTTCACTCTTCTTCGAAAATGTGACTCTATTATTCATCGTTGGTGTTCCAAGTCCCAGTATCTGATGCTCCAGGCTGCTTTGGAGTCAGTAGATTCAAGGAAGCATAAATGGGCCAATAATCCAACTCTGGTGGAACAATGAGTAGAAGGGAAGTCTTAGAGAAACGTCAGTGCCAGACCCAAAGTCATCAGGACTTAGTACAGCGAGTCCCCAACGTACAAACAAGTTTCATTCCCAGAGCATGTCTGGAAGACCAATTTGTTCATAAACCTGACCAAGTTAGCCCAGGCACCCAACTAACAATTAGCTATATAGTACTGTGCTGTAATGGGTTTATAATACTTTTCACGCAGATAATATGCAACAAACACCAAAAATAAACCACTTTAATCTCATAGTCCAGTACTTTGTAGTGGATGCATCCACTGACAGTGCATGCCAGATTCATAAACTAACTACATGACTGAGCGTGTGGATGCATGTTCACGTCTTTGACACTTGAAGATTCGTATTGCTGTATTGCAGGGGCTGTGGTAACTGTGTTCGAAGGTAGGTAACTGTGCTGAGAATGTGCAAAGTGAGTGGGGTCTGTGCAAGGAGCATGGTGACCCAACGTCAGTCAAGGCATGCATGTTTGGAAAGACAATCCCAGTAGGAAACATAAAGGCAGTGGGGAGGAGATGGTGGCGAGGCCCTGGACCAAGGGAGAGGGACTTGGCAGGACATCGCACTGGCTGAGAAAACAGGGACAGGTGACCCCAAGTTTCTGACTCAAGTCACTGCGATGCTGCTGTCACTTCCCTATCACAATCCAGCCCCTTGGGAAGAGAAGGGAAGAGGGTGGTTTCTTTATTGGATGTGTTGGGGTGATATGGGACGCTCTGCTCAGAGGGCTGAAAGGCATGTGGACGCAGAGGCCCAGTGCCAAGGAGGGCCGTGGCAGGAGGAGCCGCTCAGGTGAGCGTGGGCTTGAGGAGTGGCCCTGCAGGTGCACCCACCAGAGGACCTGGTGTTCCCAGGGGAGAGAACCTTGAATGCCGATCAGCCGGGGGCTCTGGGGCCAGCAAACATTGAAGTGCTGATGGTGCTTGTTTGGACTCGTGTGGAGTGGCTCACTGTCTACTCTTCAGACAGCGTTGAGGCCTTGGGGACAAGAAACCTCGCTGCCTCCTCAGAGGGAGGGGTCCTCACCACCGTGTGGGTGTGGCTGGGACTCCAGACACTTCAAATTGAATTGAAAAGCTGGGCAGAAACCCACCAGCTGTGTAGCGCTAGTTAAATGACTTTGCTTCTCCAAGCCTCAGTCTCCTTTAATAACCAGGTCATTGAGAAGATTCACAACATCTGAGGCAGCAGGTGTCCTCTGTTTCTGGTTCTCATGGACCCATCCTTTTTGGCTTGTATTAGCATCTCACATAGAGACGACACACGTCTGCGCACTCCCCAATACGGGTCCCATCGTGTTGCTGCACAAGAGCCCGACCCTCACCCTCAGGAGTGCTGAGTTGGGCTTCCTTTCAGGGACGTGGTGGATAGGCTCTAATTATACAAGCTCCTCTTTCATTTTGGTGGAGTTTCAGAGACAGTTCAACGAGACAGATGGAGTCTCTCTGCCTAGATGGGCCTTTGAAGACTCAGTCAAGTCTTCCGTAGTTCATTCTCAACTTAAACAGCCTGTGTGGTGCTCCCTGGTGTGCCTGTCCCTCTTTCTGCCCATGGAGGCCCATCGCCTCATTCAACTCTTGAGGCTGTGGCCTCCAATTCCTGAGTTGCTTACCCGCTGGTTCATTGACGGAACCCCACAGCTCACCCATGTGCTTGGCCAGGGAGCTGTGTGGGTCCTCTCAGGTCTTGTTAATGGTGGAGACATTCTATTGAGATACCACAGTGTCTGGTAAAAAGCTGGGCCCTGTTCACCCAAACGCTGGTGACTGTAGCTTGGTGATAGCCGCGGTGGGAAGCACATCTTCCAGCGACCCAAGAGGAGTTTCAGTGCCTGCTAGAATCTTCTATGCACCTTCTCAGGCCAGATTCTTAACCCTACAGGCCCTTCCCTTCATCCCTGATGGCCTGGGGCCAAGAGCATCGGGGACATTTGGGAAACTGATCCATGACCCCTGACCATGAACTCCAAAGACACCTGAAAGGGGAAGCCTGTGTGCTGAGTGTTTCCGGAGCCACATGCTGGGTCCATTCTCTCTCAGCAGCCTGTTGGCTTTCAGGAACACGTGCTATGGCCATCGCCTTTGCCATCTGCACCATCACCTGCCATTTCTTTGTCCCTCTCAAGAGCTGAAATCTCAGGGGTTTGATCCCAAAGTGAACTGCATCAGACTACAAAGGGCCAACTGTTTCATCTTAATCACCTTTGGGAACAGCCCAAGGTCCGAGCCTCAGTGCCCGTGGGCCCTTCTCTTTCATGTCTGTGATTCTAAACATCAGCAACTGTGGAGGGCTGCTTTACAACCCCTGGAAGAAGCGTCCTGGCTTAGTGGAAGGATTTTTTACGTAACTGACTTCTCTATCTCTGGAGTTGACCTTCTGTTTTCTGAAGTTACTTTAAGGATCATCTTTCAGAAGGAAAACAAGCCCGGCATAGAAACCACTTTAGTGCCTGTTTACCCAGAGCACGGGGAGAGGACACGATTGGGCATGACAAAATCAGTGTGTTTCACGGGTGTTAAGCTGTGCTTCCAGGCCTCACCCTGAGGACCAGCTGTCTCAGGCCGCTGTGGATGAGGGGTACCCGCGTCCCTGGGGACAGGGCTAACTCGAATATTGCTGAGTTTGTTTTCTGAATAAACGTTTAGGAACACCAGTCTTCACTTTTCATCTTTCTGCCTCACACCTGATTAAACATTTGTAAGAGTCACTGCAAAGTGCAACCATCCACATGGCAAAGACCAGAGGCAGCTGCGCCTCCCAGAGGAGGAGCTGGGAGAGGCACGTGGGATGGAAGGGCGGGAGGTCATTCCAGAACCTTCCCTCCTCGCCATGAGGCCCGACAGTCCAGGTGGAGCCAAGAACACACAGACACCTCAGTAAGTGAGTTAATCATTTCATAAATACGAGAACTATGCATGGCCTCGAGGTTAAAGACTGACGGGCTTCAAAAACAATCTCATTAAGAGGTCAGGGACAGACTGTGGCCAATTCATGGCTCCCACATCAAAACGAGAGGTGGAATCAAATGAATTCACGCACCCTGGTCTCAAAATAATAAGAAACCCATGATGGGGAGACTGCAGAAAGCTAAAACCTGAAGGCACATGTGGAAAGATCCCATGCACACGAGGTCTAGCAGGCAGTGGAAGGTGAATGGAAGGCAAGAGCAGGTCTGTACGGTCAAGGCTTTGTCTCCATCATTCTGCTCCTCACAGTGGGTTGGGTTAAGGTGAATTCAATTCAACTCAATATAATGTGATTATGCATTGTGTGTTCAGAAAACAATCAATAAGGCTGTTTACAATGTAAAAAAACTCCCTATAATAAATTTAATTCACTCGTGCCTGCCGATTGAGAAGGAATGGCATGCTCGGTATTGAATATAATTAGAGTACATGTGTTAAGCAGCTGAAAAGAACTTCAGCAGAGCCAGGTAGGCTGACCTTGAAGGTTGCTAACACCATCACCAGCAGCTGCAAACACGCTCTCTGTGCCCGGCATGTTACTATATTTAATCCTCATAAACCCTATGAGGTGGGTGCTGTTATCGACTCCATTTTACAGAGAAAGACTGAGGCACAGAGAAGTTACATTACTTGTGCAAGGTCATACAGCTCATTGGTGGCAGAATCTGGATGGGAGTCAATGTATGAGGGCTCCAGACTCTGTTCCAGATGTCTTGACTGCACTGTGGACGAGCTGGGGTAAAGGCAGAAACAGAACACCACCACATCACATGATAGAGTATGCCTCATTCCATCTTTCTAAAGGAGGTGCTGTGTGGGCTGAAAGAATGAGCTGAATCTCAGCAGGTGGAGAAGGAAAGAGGTCTTCAAAAGACAAGGTGGACCTGGACAGATGAGCGGAGAAGACAGGGGGGCTTTCAGGACAAGGGGAAGGATTAAGGATGAGTCTGGAGAGAGATGAGCTCAGGGCAGCTGGGGGAATCATGGATGGGGCCCTGTGGCTGGAGAGGACCAGGTGTTGCTGATGGGGGTGACAGCCTGGGGTGGGTGTGGATGAGGGAGACGGGATCTTGGCTCCTGTGATGGTGGAGGCGATAGACACTTTGGAAACTGCTGAGCTAGGGAGCGACTAGGTAGAAAAATGTCCTGGCTATCTCTCTGCCAGAAATTAGCCTCGGGGCTCAGAAACCCGTCCTGACCAATCACGGAATTTAATGAGAAGTCAAGCCCAAATACGGAGCATGGACTCCACGGAACCAGGTGTTAGTGTGTAATCATGTTATCTTGCATAGTTTCCTTTTTTCATAGACGCACTCTTGTTGTTTCTCATGCCACAGTGTTTTTTTTTGATGAGCCCAAAAAATTCATTCTTGTCCTCATGAAGCCACAGTGTATGAGATAAAATAAATAAAAATAATACGTGAATATTAGTGATACAAGAAAAGGAGGAGAAAGCAAAAAAGGAAGGGAATGAGAAGAGTGGGGTGTTGAACTTCAGACAGGGTTTCTAGGGAACTCTTATCTAAGGAGGTGACTGTCAGTAAAGACTTGATGGGGCTGAGGAGGAAGCCATGTGGACTCTTAGAAGAACAGCATTCCAAGGAGAGCAAGAGCATGTGCAAAGGCCTTAGGGTGGAGGTGTGCCCGGGACATCTGAGGAGGAGACCAAGCAGCTGCAGCAGGGGAGCAATGGTGCTGGCAGATAAGCTGCGAGAGGGCATGGCCATCGGATCATGTGAACCCACATGGGCCCAGTGAGAGCACAGTAAGACTGACATGATCCACCCGATGGCTTAACTGGGTCAGTGTGGCTAAGATGCTGAGATGGGCCATGAGGATGAGGGTGTGGTGGAGGCAGAGGCAGAAGTGGAAAGCCCTGTTAAAAGTGGGGTGGTGGCAGTGGAGGTGCCCTGGGATTTTCTGATGGACGAGACATGGAGCGTACGACCAGCACCCGGATTTTCCCATGTGGTGGGAGGAGCTTTCTTGTTAATAGCAGAAGAGCAGTTAGGGCCTTGGTCTTGGAGGGGACTAGTTGGAGATATCTGTGAGATGAGCAAGCAGACAGGTAGGAAGAGTGATGCCAGATCCAGGTTCAAGACACAGTCCAGGCTCTGGAGACCCACACATGGGAGCCATGGCATGGATGGTGTTAAAGCCATGACTGTGTGAGGTCATCTAGGGGGAGCATTGGTAGAAAAGAAGAGGCCAAGTGCTGGTCAGAGGTACTGAGCATTCAGAGGTCAAGGGATGAGGAGGCAGCAAAGAGCCCAAGGAGCAACAGCCAGGAAGCCAGTGAGCATGCTGTCCTGGGAGCCAAGGGAGGAAAAGTCGGGGAGGGGAATGTCCCCAACTGGGTCCAGTGAGGCTGGGCAATTCGATGAAGCTTGAGAATGACCCTGAGCTTAGTAAGAAGAGCAGCAAAGGTCAGCTGGGGAGAGTGTGCTGAGTGTTGACAGGTGAGGCCAGTCCAAGGTAGCATCTACTTCAGTGGGTAGCTGGTGGAGAAAAAATCCCTTAAAAAACACTTCCAAGGAGCTCTGCCTCAGTGTTTGTGGTGTGCTTATGTGTGGATTCAAGTGTTTTCTTGCCAATAAGCTCATTGATTAGCTTCTCCATTAGGCAAAATCATGGTGCCGGAAGCTGTGCTAGTGGGAGTGGTGGCTGTGGGAATCTCACTTCCCTTCCTCTCAATTCTGGAAACACACTTCTCTGTGGGTTGGACGTGGAGAAGTTTGCCTTAGTCAGTCGAGAACAGGCAGGTGACCGGGAAACACAAAAGGCTCCTGCTTCAGTGATTGGAATAAGGACTCTGCAGCCACCACCACACCCAAGGCTGCACTCTCTTGCTCAGGAGCCCGGCTTGGAGAGGAATGGGGTATGAGTAGAGTGTGAGTGAGGTGTGGGTGGGAGGAGTGGGGTATGACTGAGGTGTGAGTGGAGTGTGAGTGAGGTTTGAGTGGGAGGTCTGGGGTATGAATGGGAGGAGTAGGGTGTGAGTTGGGTGTGAGTGGGTTGTGAATGGGGCATGATTGGGTTTGAGTGCTATGAGGGGTGTGAGTGAGGTGTCAGTGTGGTGTGAGTGGTGTGTGAGTAGGGTGTGAGTGGGGTATGAATTGGGTTTAAGTGAGGTATGGATAGAGTATGAGTGAGTTGTCAACTGGATGTGAGTGGGGTGTGAGTGGGGTATGAGTAGGGTGCTAGTGTGGTGTGGTTGGGTCTGAGCGGTGTGAGTGGGGTATGAATAGGATGTGAGTAAGGTGTGAAATGAGTGTGAGTGGTGTAAGTGAGGTGAGTGAGGTGTGAGTGAGGTGTCAGTGAGGTATGATTGGGTTGAGTGGTGTGAATGGTGTGGGGGGGTGTGAGTGGTATAAATAAGGTGTCAATAAGGTGTCAATGCGGTGTGAGAGTAGGGTGTGTGGTGTATGAGTGGTGTGAATGGGATGTGTGTGGTGTATGAGTGGTGTGAATGGGGTGTGAGTGGGATATGAATTAGATGTGAGTAGGGTATAGGTGGGACGGGATTGGGTTTGAGTGGTTGAGTAGTTTGAATTGGGCATAAGTGGAGGGTGTGAACTGGATGTGAATGAAAGTGAGTGGGTGTGAATTGGGTGTGACTGGTGTGAGTGTGGTGTGAGTGGGTATAAGTAGGATGCAAGTTGGTGTGGTTGGGCTTGATTGGTGTGAATTGGGTGTGATCAGGGTGTAAGTGGGGTGTGAGGTGTGGATTGGGTGTGAGTGGGGTATGAGTAGAGTGTGAGTGGGGTGTGGTTGGCCTTGAGTGGTGTGAGTGGTGTGAGTGGAGTGTGAGTGGTGTGAGGGGGTGAATTGGGTGTGGTGTGAGTGGGGTATAAATTAGGTGTGAGTGGGGTGTGAATGGGGCATGAGTAGGGTGTTAGGTGTGACTGAGTTTGAGTGGTGTGAATTGGGTGTGAATGAGGCTTGAGTAAGTTGAGTGTGGTTGGGCTTGAATGGTGTGAGTGGTGTGAACTGGGTGTGATTGGGGGTGTGAACTGGGTGTGAATGGGGCATGAGTAGGGAGCGAGTGGGATGTGGTTGGGTTTGAGTGGTGTGAATTGGGTATGAGTGGGTGTGAGTGGAATGAGGAGGAGTTCAGCTCTCCCTGGAGGCCAACAGCTCAAGGTGCATGAGGTAGGAGGGCTTGTCCTTCTGGAGGTGCCGGGCAGGGTCTGTTCCGCCAAGGAGTAGGCAGTGTCCCTGCAGGGAGATCCCAGCAGAAGGACAAATCATGGGGAGCCTCTCTTCCCCACTGGTCCCCAGCAGACTCCGTTCTCTGGTGGTGCAGCCTGGGAGCACTGGGCTATTCTGTGCTATCAGTACACCACAGAACTGTGTGACAGATGACAGCTGGCGTCCCCACTTCTGTCTGCTGTCTGTGGGAGACCACAGAACGATGTTCCCCTCCACCACTGGCCAGAGCCCCTACCCCACCCCT
>CAUYQG010142661.1:0-11923 GCA_963574415.1 Tarsius wallacei
ATGAGAAATCAGCTGTCACTTGCATTTCTTCTCCCCTGTATTTAATAGTTACTTTAAAAATTTCTCTTTATCAACAACTTGGGTGGATTTAGAGTCTGTCATACTCAGTGATCTATCACAGAAACAAAGAACAGAGTACCACATGTTCTCACTCATAAGCAGACCCTGAACATTTACTATAATACTATAAGAAAGGGATTTGCAGTAGCAGGATACTGCCGGGGTGGGTGAAGTAGGGGACACAGCAGCATCAATAAGGATACTTGATCTCAAACCAGGCAAAGTGGGGACCAAAGGGAGGCCCAAACTTTACCTGTATGATGACCACTTGTATACGTAGTCCTGAGTTGTACCCCACATCTTTAAAATAAATAAAATAAATGTCTCCTTATTTTTGGTTTTTAGCAGTTTTCTCTGTACTTGCTTTGCCTGGGGTTTGTTATGCTTCCTGGATCTAATGAATGTTGTTTCTTCTTCTTCTTCTTCCTCTTTCTCTTCCTCCTCTTTCTCCTCCTCCTCCTCCTCTTCTTCCCCTTCTTCCTCCTCTTCCCCCTCCCCTTCCTCCTCTCCTTCTTTTTTTTTTTTTGAGTTGGAGTCTCTGTCACCCAGACTGGAGTGCAGTGGCCGCTCCCTGCCACTGCAGCCTCGACCTGCTGGGCTCCGGCGATCCTTCCGCCTCAGCCTTCCAAGTAGCTGGAACTACAGGCACGCGCTACCACGCCCGGCTGATTTTTGATTTATTGTAGAGATGAGGTCCTCCTCTCCTTCTTCCTTATTCCTTCTTTTTCTTTATTCTTCCTCCTCTCTCTTCTCTTTCTCTTCTTCATCAGATCTGGAAAAATTTTAGTCAGTATTTTTTTAGATTTCTTTTTAATCCATTTTCTCTTTTCTCTATTTCTGAGATTTGTGTGTTTGTTGGACCAATTGGTATTATCCCACAGGTTACTGAGATTCATACATTTTGTTTTCAATCTTTTTTCTCTCTGTTCTTTAATTTGGATAAGTTCTACAACTGTCTTTTAGTTTACTGACCCTTTCTCTGCAGAATCCGTCAGTTGTTAAGCCTACCCAATGAATTATTTATGTCACATATTATATATGTGTTTGTTCTAGAATGTCCTTTTTTAAAAAAATAGTTTTCATTTTTTGCTGAGATTTTTTTTTTTTTTTTTGAGTTGGAGTCTCACTCTGTCGCCCAGGCTGGAGTGCCATGGCACACTCATGGCCACCCCAGTGTCGACCTGCTGGGCTCAGGCGATCCTTCCATTTTGACCTTCCAAGTAGCTGGAACTACAGGCATGTGCTACCATGCCAGGCTAATTTATTTATTTATTTATTTATTTTAGAGATGAGGTTTCACCAAGTTGCTCGGGCTGGTCTCAAACCTGCAGACTCAGGCAATTCACTCACCTCGGCCTCCCAAAGTGCGGGGATTACAGGCTGAGCCACTGAGCCCAGCTTGCTGAGATTTATTCTGTCTAGTCATTTGTTTTATTCATCTTTTCCTTTTAAATCTTTGAGCATATTTTTCAAAACTGTTTTGAAGTCATTGTGTACTAATTGCAATCTTTGGTTATCTCAAAGTCTATGTTTATTGACTACCTTTTCTCTTGATTCACATGTCTAATAGTTGTTATTGTATGGTGGACCTTATGAATGATATATTGTGTGGAGTTCAGATTATGCTGTCTTCCTTTTAAGATGTTGAGTTTTTTTCTGGCTAGTGATTAAATTATTGCCAGATCTTGTTTGGGTCAAGTTTTATTTTAGGTGTTGTTAGGGTGAGACTGTTTTGCTATTGATCTGAGTTAGTGTGGTTTTTATTCCTTTGGCATGGCATTTCTAGGTTCTTAACTGAATACCTGAGGTGTTCAGAGAGATTTCTCCACTTTGGCTTATCTAGAGCTCCAATGTCTCCAAGCACTGCACTACCTATCTCTACTCAGTTCTCTTTTCTCCACTCTTGGCCCTAGAATCTTCTCTCTCCTAGACCCCATGGAGTCTCTCCCTGTAGATGATCAGCCAGCACTAGCTAAAACCCTGGGGGAACTCTGGCCCTCTCCTCTGTCCAGCTCCCTCTTCAGTATTCTGCCGCACAAACCTCTCACCACCTCAGCAACTCTGAACTCTGATTTCTGCCTTCCCATCTCACAAAACTGCCACTCAGTGAGACAACCACTCTGCTTGGGATCCGCCTTTCTGCTTCATAGTCTGTAACATGTGTTTTGTGTTTTTCTTCTTTTAAGGATCACAGTCCTGTACTGTTTGAAGTGTAGTCCAGTGTCTGAAAACAGTTGCTTCATATATTTTACCCAGTTTTATCATTGTTTATGGCAGAAGGGAAAGTCCATTACTAGGTACCCTGTCATAGCCAGAATCACAACTCCTATACTGAAGTTTTAAGTTATAATTATGATGAATATTGTATAGCTATATAGAAAAATGTGCGTGTATGACTACATAATAAATATGACTTTGTATAGAATTAAGAATTATTGAAATTGTTTTAGGCTGAAAGTAATTAACCCTGTTTCTTCCTTTGACCTAAGAATAAATACAGGGAATACCAAAAAATATGTATACATTCTAAGTATGATGTTCACTCAAACGATGACGTTAATCAAATGAATGCTAGTGTCACCATGCAACAGGCAGGACAGTCAAAGAAAATGGCAGAAGCATGGTTGAGCAAACGTCATACTATACATTGCTTCCATAATTTAATTCAACTTTGAAAAGTAATACATAGATAACAGCTTTTAAAATATATATACTTTTTTTGGCACTCTCTATATTTTATTTTTAATTCCCTAGTCATCTACTACATTTGTTAAATTTGTCTTTGAATTGTGTTCCCCAGTGAGACCTTTACATATACAGTAAATGACAGAGACAGGAAAACAGTCTGTCCACATAGTTTACATTGGGTGCTTTGGTTTATAACTGATTATCAAAAATTTGAGTAGGAGGAGTAGCACCAAATTTAGCAGAATTTTCTATAGCTACGATCATCAAAAATTTTAATACCCAAGCTAAATAACTGAAGGGGGTGTGCAAATCAAACGAGTTGCACAATTATTTAGATTGTTATTGCCATCAACTTAGAGATAGAGCTAGGAATCATTATTCAATTGTAATATAGATATAGAAGGCACAGAAAATACATATATGTAAAATATGTATATGAACTGAAACTATAGTCATGATGACTGGACATGTGAAAATTTCAAAAATTTTATCTTTTATTTTTGTTTTTTTTTTCAAATTCAAATTTTCACAAAACGTATCAGTATATTTTGTGTTTCTTGCTCAATTTTATTTTTTTACCTCCTTTCTTTTTTAAGAAAATATAATTTTATTTTTATTATAAAGGTTGCTGGGGGGTTTTTTCCAGTAAGGCTAATGTAAACTTTTAATGACTATGTCTTGAACATAAAGTATAGGTTTTATGTAAATGTAGTTTTTTAAAAATTGTCTCTAGTTAAAGCAACCTTACAATGTTAAGGAAATTCTAAAGCAGTTCTCTCTTTATCCTACCATTCTAACATAATTTTTTTTAGTTCACCATTTAGAATCTATGTATATATACCCAGTGTGTATGTAATTTTAAACAGTTGTAATTATAATACATATACAGTTTTGGGATCTGCTTTTTAACCTTACGTTATTTCATAAACACTTTTTCATATTGTTATATAATGTCATATTTACATCTTAAATTTTATATAATATTCCTTAGAGCTACCATAATTTTTTCATCGCCCTGTCACTGAAGATGTTCTCAATTTTTTGCTATTCTATTGTGCTTTATTTAACATATTTGTGCAGATATTTGTCTGCACAGAAACTCTCTGTTCTTTTGAGTTACTTCTTTACAGTAAGTTCCCAGAAGTACAATTTATAGGCCAAACTTTATAAGACATTTTTTCCATTGGTCTTTGTTGTTGTTAAATACTTGATTATTTCCAATTTGTTTATTAGTTATTTGTCTCTATGCTTAAATTCGATTGTGGTTATATTTGTTACTTATAAAAAGTTACATGATTCTTATTGCTGGCTGTTGGGTTTTTGTATACATGAATCCAACTCTTCTGAAATAAAGACTGCCATAAAGCAGCAGGGCTGGAGGAAGTCCCCATAAATACAGTAGGAACATTTTATAGGTTTCTGTGGGGATTTTGTAACTGTACAGTGAAAAAATCTGTTCTGCAGAAGCTTAGGGTATACTATTCCCTTCACTTAGCAGTTAAGAAAATGAAGCAACATAAAGAACAGTGTGAGGAAGTTAGAGCAATTTAAGAAATAACTAAATCTATTAAATACTGAAGAAGTAGCAAGTTAAGCTAACAGCTTAAAACAAATGCTTAAAACTGAAGACTATATAAACTCTCATTTCTCACGGCTTGATTCTTTACAGGGAAATAGATTTGTTCTGTTTTCTTTCCTATATGTTGCACAAATTTGTAGATGAGAAACTCATCTTGGGGATACCTTTTTTCCATAAATAACTTGTTGCCTTTATTGTCATAACTGTCATATAATAGCTTTCAGTATGGTTTATTTATACATGCAGAGTTTATAGCTGCCAGCCCCAAATTTGTATGTGACTGCTCACATATATTAAAATAAGTTAAAACAAAAATCTATGCTAATCTCATTTACTAAAGCAAGTGACAAAGCTGCTTAATGATTATTTGGGTTGTAAATGATTGGATTTTACTTAAATACTGGTGGTTAAACTTTTATCTGTGAAACTCTGAAAGCATTCTTATTCACTTTCCTGGAGACTCCTGTATACTAGTTTTGATACTTTTTGAGAGAAAACAGTTTCTCACTTTTCAGTGGTATATTTATAGCCAGGTCCCTGGAAAATCCCCTCTCATATCTGATTGCACAAACATTACTTAAATAGTACCAGCTTATCATCATTCCACCCAAAGAAACTTCTTATTCTATCACTGTTACCCCCACTAGATACTCAGTTTTAAGACCTTGGAGTCATTCATGACTCTGCTCTTCTTCTCCGATATCTAGTTAGTTTTCAGGTCATAACTACAGTGTTCTTGAGTCTTCCCCTCCTCTCTTCCTTTCTGTTTTCCATTGCTACCACTTTAGTCCTGGATCTCTTTACTCCTAGACCATCGCAACAGTCTGATTGGTCTCCCTTCTCCAGTCCCTTCTTACTCCTTTGTGTTTTGCATGTCATTTAACTGTTCAGCCCCACATTTAAGATCCTCTGAAATTGGACCATTAACCCATTCAACTTCATCTGCCATAACTCAAAAGAACCTGTCAAAATGGATTTTTAAGTCCTGTCCTGTATACACTGTCCATATTGCCAACTTATTGACGTGAGTAATTGCCCACCATCTTTTCTCCTAACAGGCAC
This sequence comes from Tarsius wallacei, assembly GCA_963574415.1. Taxonomy (NCBI): domain Eukaryota; kingdom Metazoa; phylum Chordata; class Mammalia; order Primates; family Tarsiidae; genus Tarsius; species Tarsius wallacei. The sequence continues at coordinate 5,390 of CAUYQG010142661.1, forward strand.
CCAAAACTACCTTCCTCTTAAGCCTTCCTATTTGCCCCAGCTAGCATTAATTGGCTACACTCTCATTCCTGAGCTGCTAGCCATGCATATTCCATTGTTTTATCATTTAATTCTTGTTTATATGCCTGCATTAGGAAAATAGAAGCCAATGATGGAAAAGGGTTAAGTCTTGAATCTCTCAGTGTCCCCACTGCCTTGGTAGACAATAATAGACAAATGGTTGAAAAGATGGACTTTGAAGTGACGCACATCTGGGTTTGAATTCTAATTCTACCACTTACCGGCTATATGTCCTTGAGTAAGTTAATAAATTTCTGTTACCCAGTATGCAAAGTGTGATAGATTTAGTTATTTCTTAAATTTCTCTAACTTCCTCACACTATGCTTAAATTCTATTGTAGTTTTGAAAAGATTAAATATGACATATGTATGTAATGTGCTTATCACAATGTTTGACATGTAATAAATGGTAGTAGTTATTATTATAGTAATTTATCATGCTAACTACTCAGTTAATGTTTCTCAGTCACCATAAAGATACAGCTCTAAAAAATTTATAATTTACCCTTTCTCATCAGTCAGACTTCAAATATCATATTTAGGGGTGTTAGGGATTTGTCTTATAGTTATCAATTGACTATCTGTAACTTGAATGTGGCTTATATAATTGTTTTATTGTTTAGAAAAATGGTTTACTCCAGGAAGTTGCTTCACTTGCTTATATTCTAACTTATTGCAAAAAATGAAATGCAAACTTTGTAAAAACAAAACTAAAAAAAATCACCTTTCTTGTATATAGTTGTTGCTTCTATTCCAAGAAAGATACCTTTGCAGCAGCAAATAATATCTTCTCATATAGAGAGAATAAATTCTGAAACTAAAAATACTTATAGAAAGTGTCAGATCTTAGAAAGGTGACCCTTTTATATGCTTTATCAAGTACTCTATCATTTCACTGTAAATTAACCCTTCTATGGAAATTAAGATAACTAATAAGAAAAACAAATCTAAAGTTACTTTTAAAATTGCAGGGTTAAGTACAAAGTATTTTTAAAACTTGCCTATCTTTGAAAGCAGAGTATCAGAATACAAGTGTATTAAAGTAGCATTAAAAAATTATTGAAGATTACTCTGTCTATAAATGAACAAAAAGGCAAATAAATGTAGCCTTAGAGTAAAAAAACAAACAAAAAAATCTCCCCAGCAAATCATACCAACACCCAAATAATCATGCACTGAGGTGTTCTGAGGACATTACCTCAAGCAGCCATTTCCCAAAGGTGGCTGAGGCTTGCAGCGCAACTAGATTTAGACAGAAGAACCGTAGGAGTTCCAGGGTTGTACCAGCACCATCCGTAGGAACATCTGACACAAAATATATTCATTTCACATGGAATTAGTTTGTGTCATTTGTCTTTGACTAATCTAGAATGAAAGATGTGATTCCTGGTCGTCTGTTTTTTTTTTTTTTTTTGCCAGTGTTCGTCAATAATAGAGTATGCTTTAGAATCTTTTTAAATTTTTTTAACAGGGATCACATGCAATGGTCTGAAGAAGAAGCAACAGCAGCCAGAAAAAAAGTAAAGGAAAACTCAGCTGTGCAAATCCTTCCGGAAGAGCAAGGTAGTCAGCTGTAGGTTATAGCTCCTGGAACTGGGCTTGACTGGCCTTCCACTGGTTCAGGTTACACTTTAGTCACTCTTGCCCCTTCTTGTATCATTGTTCCTGAGACTTCTTAGCTTCTACCAGTGCCAGTGCACTTGTTCCATTGGGTAGAATTCCCAGTTGAGTGGGGCCAAAGATAATAAAATACGCATTCACTCTGTAATTGGTCTTTCAGTAGTTATATTATTGCTTTTTCTGGGAGATACACTTGTGGGTGGCATTTCAAACAAGATATGAAAACAAAGCTGTAAATTTTTCTTCTTGCTATGCTACTTTTAGCATGCTTTTGCGCCATTTACTTGTTAGAAACTTTGAACAAATGTATAAACTTTGAAGAAGGTAAAGTCGTATCAAAATGATGCTGGTGGGCAACCCCTTGGGTCAGGTCCCCTCCCACTGTGTGCCCACTATGTGAGCTTTTCTGTCCTCTCAATAAAACCTGCTTTCTAAAACAACAACAAAAAAGTGCTGGTCTTTTAGGATAGAATAGTTTCAATAAAAATTAAAGTCACTTTTCTCAGAGACCTTTATATTTGGAGTTTAATTTAGGTAAGTCTTTTTCAAACCTTCATAGATGGCTCTTTAAAAATTGGCCTGTGCTACTATCAAAAACAAACAAAAACAGAACATGGCGACCAGGTGTGGTTGCTCATACCTGTGGTCCTAGCACTTTGGAAGGCCGAGGTGGGAGGATTACTTAAGCCCAGAAGTTTGAGACCTGGGCAACATAGTGAGACCTCATCTCTACAAAAAGTAAAAAAAATTAGCTGGGTGTGGTGGCGTACGCCTGTAGTCCCATTAGTCGGGAAACTGAGACAGGAGGGTCACCTGAGCCGGGGAGGTCAAGGCTGTGGCGAGCTGTGATTGTGTCACTGCACCCCGGGCTGGGCAACAGAGTGAGAATTTGACTTAAACAAACCAAAAAACTCCAGAAAATGTTGATTCCATATCTTAGCTATTTTGAATAGTGCTGCCTTAAACATGGGACTGCAGATATCTGTTCAATATATTGATTTCCGTTCGTACGGATATATACCCAATAGTGGAATTGCGGGATTATATCATAGTTCTTTTTTTTTTTTTTGAATTGGAGTCTCACTGTCGCCCAGACTGGAGTGCAGTGGCCGCTCCCGATCACCGCAGCCTCGACCTGCTGGGCTCCGGCGATCCTTCCCCCTCAGCCTTCCAAGTAGCTGGAACTACAGGCACGTACTACCACACCCAGCTAGTTTTTTGATTTATAGTAGAGATGAGGTCTCGCCAAGTTGCCCAGGCAGGTCTCGAACCCGCGGGCTCAGGCAATCCACTCACCTCAGCCTCCCAAAGCGTGGGATTACAGGCTGAGCCACCAAGCCCGGCTTTTTTTTTTTTTGAGTTGGAGTCTCACTGTGTCATCCAGGCTGGAGTGCAGTGGCATGCTCACAGCCACTACAGCCTTGATCTGCTCAGCTCAGGTGATCCTTCCGCCTCAGCCTTCCACGTAGCTGGAACTACAGGCGTGCACCACCATGCCTGGCTAATTTTTTTATTTACTGTAGAGATGAAGTCTTGCCAAGTTGCCTGGGCTGGGCTCAGGCAATCCTCTGGCCTCAGACTCCCAAAGTGCTGGGATTACAGACTTGAGCCACCACACCCAGACCTTTTTTGTTTTTTTTTTAGGGGGGGGTTGCAGATTGTCCATACTGTTTTCCATAGTGACTGTACTAATTTACATTCTCTCAGCAGTATACCAGGGTTCCGCCTCTCCACATCCTCGCCAGCATCCATTATTCCCTAGCTTTTTGACAAAAGCCATTCTAACTGGAGTAAAGGATCTCATTGTGGTTTTTATTTGCATTTCTCTGATGATCCATGGTTTTGAGAAGTTTTCATATACCTGTTGGCCATGTGTATGTCTCTGTTTGAGAAATGTCTATTCAGATCCCTGGCCCATTTTTTAATCGAATTGTTTGGTTTTTTGCTGTTAAGTTGAGCTCCTTATAGATTCTGGTTATTAATCTTTTGTCAGATAGATAGTTGGCAAATATTTTTCACATTCTGTGAATTGTCTCTTTACCTTGTTGATTGTTTTCTTTGCTGTGTATAAGCTTTCTGGCTTGATACAGTCCCATTTGTCCATTTTTGCTTTGGTTGCCTGTGCTTTTGAGGTCTTACAGAAAAAAATCTTGGCCGGGCATGGTGGCTCACGTCTATAATCCCAGCACTTTGGGAGGTTGAGGTGAGAGGATTGTCTGAGTCCACGTGTTCGAGACCAGCCTGGGCAGCTTGGTGAGACCTCATCTCTACGATAAATCAAAAAATTAGCCAGGCGTGGTGGCGCGTGCCTATGGTTCCAGCTACTTGGAAGGCTGAAGCAGAAGGATCACCTGAGCCCAGCAGGTCAAGGCTGCGGTGGCCGTGAGTGTCCACTGTACTCTGCCTGGGTGACAGAGTGAGACTCCAACTCAAAAAAAGAAAAAAATCTTTGTCCAGATTAGTGTCCTAGAGCATTTCTTCCGTGTTTTCTTCTAGGGGTTTCTGGTTATTCAATTTTCCCAGCATCATTTATTGAAGAGACTATTCTTTACTCATTGCATGTTCTTGACACCTTTTTTTCAAAAATGAGTTGCCTGTAAATGTGTGAATTTCTATCTGAGTTCTTTATTCTGTTCCATTCATCAATGGGTCTGTTTTTATGTCAATGCCATGCTGTTTGGGTTACTATAACTTTGTAGTACATTTTTAAGTCAAATAATTGGGTTTTTTTGCAGTGCCATATAAATTTCATGGTTTTTTTTCTATTTCTGTGAAGAATGTCATTGGTATTTTGGTAGAGATTGCGTTGAATCTATAAAGTGCTTTGGGTAGTATTGCCATTTTAACAATATTAACTCTTCTGATCATGTGCATGGAGTATCTCTTCATTTTTTGTGTCTTTCATTTCTTTCATCAGTGTTTTATAGTTTTCTTATATAGATCTTTTACTTCTTTAGTTAAATTGATTCCTAAGTAGTTTATTTTCTTTGCAGCTATTGTAAATGGGTTTACTTTCTTTATTTCTTTTTCATATTGTTCACTGTTGGTATATATAAATGCTATACTAATTTTTGTATGCTGATTTTGTTTCCTGCAACTTTACTGAATTTGTTTATCAGTTCTAACAGTTCTTTGGTAGAGTGTTTAGGTTTTTCTAAGTATAACATCATGTCATCTGCAAAAAATAATAATTTGATTTGTTCCTTTCCAATTTAGCTGCCATCAATTTCTTTCCTTTGCCTAATTGCTCTGGTCAGGGCTTCCAGTATTATGTTGAATAAAAGGAGTGAAAGAGGATGTTCTTATCTTGTTCCAGATGGATGAAATGAAATATGTGGTATAAATACACAATGGAATATTGTTTAGGCATAAAAAATGAAATTCTGTTATTTGCAGCAATGTGGATGGAGCTGAAGGTCATTATGTTAAGTGAAATTAGCCAAGCACAGAAAGACATTCTCATTCAAATGTGGGAGGTAAAAAAAAAAAAAATGGATCTCATGAAGATAGAGAGTAGATTGGTGGTTACCGAAGACCAGGAAGGGTAGAGGGGAGGGAAGGATGAAGAAAGGTTGACTGAGGGTACAAATATACAATTAGAAGAAATAAGACCCAGTATTTGATAGGGCAGTAGAGTGACTATAGTTTATAGTAACCTATTGTACATTTCAAAATAGCCGAAAGAGAATAATTTAGATGTTCCTAGCATAAAGAAAAGACAAATATTTAAGGGTTTGGCTATCTCAGTTATACTAATTTGATCTTCCAAATTATATGAATTATCACATATACCCTGAAAATATATACATGTTATATATCAGTAAAAATAAATAAAATAATATTTAAAAATAGAAAATATTAAGTATTGACAAGGATTTAGAGAAGTTGAGCACTTGAGCATTGTTGGTGGGATGTAAAATGATGCAGCTGCTGTGGAAAACAGTATGTAAGTTCCTCAAAGAATTTAAACTAGAACTACTGTATGATCAACAATCCCACTTCTGGGTTATATGCAAAGGAATTGAAAACAGGGTCTCAAAGAAATATTTGCACACCCATGTTTATAGCAGCAGTATTCACAGTAGGCAAAAGATGGAAACAACCCGGTGTTCATTATCAGATAAATGAGTAAACAAAATATGATGCATATATATGAAAGTGAATGTTATTCACCCTAAAGAAGAAGGAAATCCTGTTATATAATATACCATGGATGAACCTTGAGGACATTCTGCTAAGTAAAATAAGCCAATCACAGAAAGACAAATACTGTATGATTTCATTTGTATGAGATATCTAAAGTAGTCAAATTCATAAAAGCAGAAAGCACAATGGAGGTTACCAAGGGCTTGGTGGGAGGAATTGTTGTTTAATGGGTACAGAGTTATAGTTTGGCAAGATGAAAACATTCGGGAGATGTTTCACAACAATGTGAATATACTTAACACTACTAAAGTATACTTAAAAATGGTTAAGATATTAAATTTTGTATTGTGTTTTATTACAATTAAAAGAAGCATACTAAGAAAAAAGAAAGAAATTGGCCTATGTCTTTCTCACTGCATAGCTGGGAACCTACAGATGCTTTGCCCAATTTCTATGCTCTCTATGTAGGATTTTTTCATCTTATTTTTCTTTTCTTTTTTTTTTTTTTTTCGAGTTGGAGTCTCACTCTGTCGCCCAGACTGGAGTGCAGTGACCGCTCCCAGCCATTGCAGCCTCGACCTGCTGGGCTCTGGCGATCCTTCCGCCTCAGCCTTCCAAGTAGCTGGAACTACAGGCGTGCGCTACCACGCCCAGCTAATTTTTGATTTATTGTAGAGATGAGGTCTCACCAAGTTGCCCAGGCAGGTC
>CAUYQG010142662.1:0-12177 GCA_963574415.1 Tarsius wallacei
CTTGAGCCCAGGAGTCCGAGGCTGCGGTGAGCTGCACTCCAGCCTGGGCGACAGAGCCCGTCTCCGAACACAGAAGAACGCGAGCTGTCGGCCTTGCCCTGAGGGAGGGCGGGCAGACTCCACGCGAGAGCCCGTCTTTAAGCCCCGAGCGCGCGGCCCCGCGGCTCCGAAAGCGCGGGCTCCGACCCCGCCCCGCCCGTCTTCCGGCGCCGGCCGGCGGCCCCGCCCGCTCGGACGCGGCCCCGCGCCCGGGCCCCGCGCCCGCCGGCAGCCCCGAGGCCGCCCCCACGCGGAGGGCGGGCCGCGCGCCGGTGGGGCCCCGCCCCGCCCGCCGGCCCCGCCCCCCGCCCGCCGGCCCCGCCCCCCGCCCGCCGGCATTGGCGCCGCCGCCTGCCCGTCCCCGCGCGCTGGGGAGGGGGCGCCGCCGGCCGCCGTCCCTCCGCAGAGGCCGCCGGCTCCGGGTGCGAGCGCGAGCCCCCGCGTGCCTGGGCGCCCCGGCCCCGGGGCAGGCCGGCCGGGGACCCCGGCGCCCTCGGTAAGTCGAGGCGGGCGCGGAGTCCGGGGCGGGGGTCGGGCGGCGTCCGGTGCGCCGGGCGCGGGGCCGCGGGGGGCGGGGGGCGGGAAGCCGGGCGGGCGCGCGGCCGCCGGCGCCTCCGGCCGGGGCGCCGTCCTCGGGGCTGCCCGCCTGCCGCCTCGCGTCGCGGCGGGTCCGGGAAGCACGGGCTGCCGCCGGCCGGTCCCCTCGCTGGGAAGTGGGATTGGGGTTTCTGGCCGTTGTGGTTCTGCAGACAGCTCGCAGCTGGGCTGTGTGCTGCACGCCCCCGGCATTTTCCTCTTCGAGGACTTCATCCTGCGCGCTGTCTCCTGCCATAAGGGGCGTCAAGCCAGCATGCGACGCCTTCCTCCTGGAGGAAGCTTCGCGGCCCGTGTCTGTGCTGGGAGAGCCAGAGCTCCTCGGGCAGCGGGTGCTCCCTGCTGCTCGAGGGAGAAGGGGAAGGGGGTGCTTTCAGTGGCGTTGGTCTAGCGATTCCATTGGGATATGGCTCAGGGACGTTAAGATGTCTGGGGGCGGTAAAGCCACCCTCTGAGGGTTGGGGTGAATCATCTGCAGCCTAACGTTCTGCAAAGTTCTAACGTCTGCAGGCTTAATTCTCTCCCCTCACTCAGTTAAGTTTCTGCTTGGGTATTTCGTTTCTGCGGTGCGATATACGTTCCAGTGAGCTTCTCAAGCAGTTGTCTTTCAAAGCCGTCCTGGTTAGTTTCCAATGATACATTCCTCAACGCTCATGTCCATCTCTCTGTGAGCGGTGCTGAGAACTCACCAGAGGTGAGAAGACTTAACAGAGTTATCAGCTGCGGCTCCGGTGCTTATGGGAAACATTATGTGAGGAGAGACCTGGTAACGTTCAGATTTGAGTTCCACCATTGATCAGGATGACTTTATATTTCTGTGAGAGGCATAAACTATGAAACACCCAACCTAGGAGAATATTTACTTAGATCACTAACTGATTTTCAGGGTTTCAGTGCCTTCTGTGGTTCACAGAATTATGGGCTACCCAAATGAAACTTCAGTGACAGCTTTACAGAGGAGCAGTATGAGGAATGAGTCCCTTTGCTTATTTTAGGGCATCCACCCACTAAAACTCCCAGGATTTTTGTTAGATAATCATCTTTCATCTCCACTCTTTGGTGCCGTTACACCATTCTGTGGATTAATTTCTCAGTACACCTTTATATTATGTAACCATCAGTTTGCCAATTGCATGGCTTGACAATTTATATTTGGCTTTTAAATGAGCTCCAGAACCAGGAAAATAAAATAGAATTTCAAAAGCTTGATTTAAAAATAGCAAGAACTCAGTCGAGTCTTGGTTGAATTATGAGTCGATGGGCTGCATGATGGTGAATTAAATAACCGTGAAGCAATTTTTTAAACTGTTGACTAATGGATATATTGCAGATTAGCATCTCCAAACAATTTACTTTTCTGATGAAACTCTTAAAGCCCAGGTCCAGACCAGAGGCTTTAGAAACAGGCAGTCTTGTGAGTTTCATCTGGGCTCTGTTACCTACCAGCTTTCTGATCTTGGCCAAGTTGCTTCATCTGTGTAGGTTGTGATACCACTGCCTTTGTAATATTGTGATGAGCATTTGAGGTGTATGGAAAAGTGCTTGGTACTGCCTCATACACAACAGTTGCTCAATAAATGCTAGCTATTAACTCATGACCTCCAGCTATGTACATACTATGGTGGAAAAGCATGAAACAGCAGATACAGTACTTAAATGAAAATATCAAAATTACGCAACCAATTTAAGAATGGAGAATGACAGTAATGCCAAATTTTCCTAAGAATATGTATGAAAAGTAGCACTTCCGTGGTGGAACATACATTTTTAGAACAGAAACCTTATGGTATAATGGAAAGAACACGAGAGAGTCAGTGTCTCTTGTTCTAACTCTGGCTATGACCTTATCTGGCTGGATGGCTTTCGGCAAGCCCACTGTCCCCGCTGGAGCTCAGTTCTGTCATCTGGCTGGACTTGAATAATCTCAATCTCTCACGTCTTTTGCAGCTTCGAAGTTCTTTATTGCATGTGGTAAGAATGATGTTAGCCTGCTTATCATCCCGCTCTTTGTTTTTGTCTTTTGTTGTTGTTGTTTGCTTCACTTGCAATTTAGAGTCATGAGCAATTCATAGAGATGATGCAATTAAAGAACTGATAATATCAGATTTGCAGAGAAATCCCAAATGAAGTTTTAACAAAGAGAATAAAACCAAATAGATTCACATGGTGGTTTTTTGTTTGTATTTTTTTAATCGGGCAAAAGTAAACCCCAATTGTTATTCTGCAGTCATTTCAGGAAGCTATTATGAAGAAAACACGCCTGGTAGAATCTTATACATTCAACTAAAATAGTCTCCATAGAAAATAACAGGCTCATTGTCAAGTAAAATACCACTCTTTTCTCTCATCAGGTTGATCTTTACATAAAGCAAAAATTTATCCAGTCAAGGGCTTTCATGAAGAAATTGAAGAGAAACGACAAGCAACAGAGAAACCAGGCATTTGTGTGCTGGAGAAACCACCTAAAACAACTGTGTGGCTGAGGTGAAAGCATGAAGACACCTGGAAGACATTTTACTGAGTGTGACATCTCTGCCCGTCTTTCTGCTTAGGGAAGAGAGGATATAGTTTTCTGGAGAGTAAGAGTGCAGTGTAAACATGGAGACTACAGTTTCTGAAATCCAAGTGGAAAACATGGATGAGAAGCGGGCAGCAGGAGGCAGGGCTCAGGAGGACAGGCGGGAGGGCCGAGCATCCAAGCTCTGCTTCAAGAGAAGGAAGAAAGCGGCCCCGGCGCGGGAGCCCAGAGCCGCCTCTGAAGCTGCCCACGTGGCAAGGAAGCAGCCCCCAGAAGCGGGCGCTTCCGACCAGCCACAGCCCCCGGGGGGCGCCTGGGCCTCCATCAAGCGTCTGGTAACTCGCAGGAAAAGGGCCGAGGCGGCCAAGCAGCCAAAGCCGCGGGGGGCCGAAGCGCAGCCGGAAGTCAGTGCGGAGGATGCCGGTCTTTCGAGGAAGAAGGCCGGATCCAGACTGCAGATTCCCTGCGTACGGTTCTTGAGAGGGGCCAAAAGGAGCCGTCATTCTAAAGCCATAGCAGACTCAGACTGCAGCATCAAAGTCCAGGGAGAGACCGAACGTTCGGATGCACGAACTCAGACCCCGTCGGGTGACCCGGCGACAAAGGCTGAGGCAACCCAGGGTCTGGATGAGTGCGTCTCGAGGAAGGATGGTGACGAGCTCTGTGAGTCACACCTGAGCAACAGCACAACTTCCGGAGAGAAAGTGGTCTCGGTGGAGCTTGGGTTAGATGACGGGCATTCTGCCCTTCAAACGGGAACTCCAATCCCTGAAAAGGAAATTGAAACGATCGCGGAAAAACAAGATGTCCAGCCCCAGCAAGCAAGCCCGCTGGAAACTTCAGAAACAGACCACCCGCCGCCAGTAGCTTCTGAGGCTCCTCCTTCACCCGCGATCCCAGATCAACAAACTGTGGAAGCAGCCAGAAACGGTGTCCTGGAAAGTGGACCGAACTGGTATGATGACGAACGTGGAGAGATTGTAGCTGAAGAGAAGGAGCCGAAAGAGACTGAACCGAGCCCAGAATCCGATTTTAAAGAAAATGGGATCACTGCAGAGAAACCCAAATCAGAAGAGAGCAAGAGAATGGAGCCAATTGCTATTATTATTACAGACACTGAAATCAGCGAGTTTGATGTTAAGAAGTCTAAAAATGTCCCTAAGCCATTCTTAATTTCAATGGAAAATGAGCAAGCAGGAGTTTTCAGTAATGACGGTGGTTTTGAGGGTAGGACTTCAGAACAGTATGAAATGCTCTTGATAGAAACAGCCTCTTCTCTTGTCAAGAATGCTATCCAGTTGTCTGTTGAGCAGCTGGTTAATGAAATGGCCTCTGATGATAACAAAATAAACAATCTTCTACAGTGACTAACTTTCCCGATCATGGGAGGAAAAAACAGCTTAATGAATTATTTTACACATTGGTGGCATTTCTCAGTAACAAAAGATTGTTCATTGGTAGAAATTCACGGTACAATTCCAGCCCAGAAATGCCAGAGAAGAAAACTCTCTCTGCCACTGAAATGCAGTCACTACTGGACTGGAGGAAGGCAGCATGGATTGCAAGGCCAGGTGACATTCGGGAAACACTAAAATGCCATGTGGAGATTGCAGTGCTCTGGGGAAGGAAGGTGCATTTATTGAGCACTTATGGTATACCATAAGTTCTTTCATGTCCTCTGATGTCACCAAGTCTGATTTCCTTTTGATAATTCAACCATGTGTATAGGTTGGCATCACATTCCATTTTTAAAAGTTCATTTTTTTACAGTGCACTTTTATGTTGTTTAAAATGACGAATAAGGTGAGCCCCTTTTGTGAATGTGTGACTTATGATTGCTACACTCCTAAGCAGTAGTCTTAACTCAAAAAATAGACTGCCTTTTGCCCAATTTCAGCAGATATGCAGAATATTCATCTTGAAATGAAACATGAGTGGTTTTCTAGTCTTGCTCAAGTCCCTTACAAGAGCCATTCACAGATTCCTTCAAACAGGCAAATAGGTACTAAGTGCACAAGTGTGGAAACTGGGAGTGTATTTTTCCCTCTCCATCTCCCTTTTGCATCAGCAGACCTGTATATGTGGATTAATTTCTCAGTATACCTTTATATTATGTAACCATCAGTTTGCCAGTTGCATAGCTTGTCAATTTATATTTGGCTTTTAAATGAACTCCAGAACCAAGAAAATAAAATATAAATAATTTCAATAGCTTGCTTTAAAAATAGCAAGAACTGTCTATTCTTGGTTGAATTATGAGTTGATGGGCTGCATATTATAGTGCAATGGGTTTATCTGCAGAAGAGTTATAAAAGGTGAAACATCAGAAACAAAACGAGAATATTTTTCTTTATTCAGGAGAAGGGAAACCTTCCAAGCAACAAATGATCACAGATAACATAGGATTCATCTTGCAGAATTACTTCTCTCTCCCCTGCCCTTTTTTTTAACTTTTTATATATTTTTTGAGATGGGGGTCTCACTTTGTCACCCAGGCTAGAGTATAGTGGCCTGATCATAGTTTACCACAGCTTCGAACTCCCGGGCTCAGGTGATCTTCCTGCTTCAGCTTACTGAGTAGAGGAACTATAGGTGTGCTCCACCTCACCCAGCTAATTTTTAAATGTTCTTGCAAAGACAAGGTCTCAGTAAGTTGCCCAGGCTGGTCTCGAACACCTGAGCTCAAGGGATCCTGCCACTTTGGCCTCACAAAGTGCTGGGATTACTGGTGTGAGCCACTGTACCTGGCCCAGAATTACTTCTCTAAGAACCATATTCATCAACCTCTCCTCAAAGAGGGGAGAGGAGATTCAAAGCCAGCCTGATAATAAAGGCCCTAGGAAATCATAATAGAGTGAAAATATTCTTGGCCAAAAAAATGAGCCATGTACATGGTTGAATGGAAAGTGAAAAGGTATTGCTAAAGCACATTATATTTTAAATGTCAGTATTCTTTTGTGTCTATGTGGTGAGAGAGACCAGTAAAAAGCATTTTACGTGTATATTGAAAAGTAACTTTTTCTTTCTTTTTTTTTTTTGAGTTAGTGTCTCACTCTGTTGCCCCAGGCTGGATTACAGTGGCACGCTCATGGCCACCACAGCCTTGACCTGCTGGCCTCAGGCGATCCTTTCACCTCAGTCTTCCAAGTACCTGGAACTATAGGCATGTACCACCATGCCCAGCTAATTTTTTTATTTATTGTAGAGACGAGGGCTTGCCAAGTTGCCCAGGCTGATCTCGAACCCCTGGACTCAGGCAATCTTGTCTCTACCTCCCAAAGTGCTGGGATATAGGTGTGAGCCACTGTGCCCGGCCTTTTTTTTTTTTTTTTTTTTGAGGAAAACTAACTTCATCACTATTTTCGATCCTTACAAATATGAGAAGGGCTTGTTTGCATTTTTATTCACTTATTTAAAGAGGAGCATCTGGTCTCACCGCTGATTATCATATTTCTGGAAAAAGTACTTCTATTTCAATTTTTCCATGTGTGAAATGGCCATAATATAATGCACTTCCCTACCTCACAGGTTAGGATTCAAGTCGTATAGTCCCTGTTGTCCACGGAGTGATGGTGTCACTAGTTACAACAGATGAAGTCATGAAAGCAGGTGATGTATGAGATGCCAGGTATTTGTTACAGAGCTTCATCTTGGAAGAAAGGATGTACATTAGACCATTTAAAACCATCTGGGTGAATTCTCGTATTATTTGCAGATTGCATATACAAAGTATGTCTAATTTGGCCAAGTGCGGTGGCTCACGCCTATAATCCCAGCACTTTGGGAGGCCAAGGCGAGAGGATTGCCTGAGCCAGGGCTTCGAGACCAGCTGAGCAACTTGGTGAGACCTCGTCTCTACAATAAATAAATAAATAATTAGCCGGGTATGGTGGTGTGTACCTGTGGTACCAGCTACATGGAAGGCTGAGATGGAAGGATTGCCTGAGCCCAGCAGGTTGAGGCTGCGGTGGCTGTGAGCGTGCCACTGCACTCCAGCCTGGGTGACAGAGTGAGACTCTGACTCAGAAATAAATAAGTAAATAAATAAAAACAAAGTATGTGCTAATTTGTGCCACAAAATCATTTTTGTTTCCTTCTGTAAATATATATTGAGGGCTTTGACAGAAAAAAAGAATCTGACCTTGGAATTGAACCAAATAATGGATATCATCAACAAGATTCTTTGTTGAAGTGTAGAAGCATTCCCCCCAAGTTATTTTCCTACCTTCATGCTTATAATCCTTGGTGGGGCGGGGGGCATCCTTCAGTTTAGCCAGATGAAAAGCGTCTTTCAAAATCCATGACCCAAGATGCCAAATTCTTTTAATTGTACAACTTTTAAATACCGTTTTTTAAAAAGACGTTAACTTCTCTGAAAATACTCCTTTTTAACTCACTATATGTGGTGCTAATGGACCTGGACAGCTACCAACAAATATTATATCATATTTCAAAGTGAACAATTTAGAAAACCTAACTAAGGTTGGTACATTTTAGTGTTTTGAAGAATCTGTCTTCATTTACTGCAAAGATGGCTCCCAACCAATACAGTTGCATTGTTACGGGGTTTTTTTTTTTTTTTGAGTCGGAGTCTCACTCTGTCGCCCAAACTGGAGTGCAGTGGCCGCTCCTGGCCACCGCAGCCTCGACCTGCTGGGCTCCGGCGATCCTTCCACCTCAGCCTTCCGAGTAGCTGGAACTACAGGCGCGTGCTACCACGCCCGGCTAATTTTTTTGATTTATTGTAAAAAAATCGTACCCGCGGGCTCAGGCAATCCACTCACCTCGGCCTCCCAAAGCACGGGATTACAGGCTGAGCCACCGAGCCCGGCCCATTGTTATGTTTTTAGTAATCTCTCGTGAACAAGCAAAAAGCATAGTACTTACCGGTTATTTAAAACATTTTGGAAGGTTTAGGCATATTTTGGGGATTTTAAAAAACAGATAAAAGGTAAATATGTGCAATGAATTCTTTGGTTAAGAAAACATTGTATCTAACTAGTCCTAGGTTTTTACTTTTCAATGTGGTTTTAATATTTATTTTTGGTTAGGATGTATTATGATTGATTGTTTTTATAATGAGATGTATACTCTACTGGCATTTTTTTTTTTTGAGTTGGAGTGTGTCGCCCAGGCTCTGGAGTACTGTGTGTGGCACACACAGCTCCTGCAGCCTCAACCTGCTGTGATCTGGCGATCTGTCCACCTTAGCCTTCCAAGTAGCTGGAACTACAGGCAAGTGCTACCATGCTAGGCTAATTTTTTTTTTTTGTAGAGATGAGGTCTCGCCAAGTTGCCCAAGCTGGTCTCCAACACCTGGGGTCAGACAGTCCTCTTGCCTCGGCCTCCCAAAGTGCTGGGATTACAGATGTGATCTGTAATCCCATATCGGCATGCATTCATTTTTTAAGTGGCTTTTCCTCATTTTTTTCCATCAAGAATATCTGTTGAAGCTGGGTGCAGTGGCTCACGTCTGTAATCTCGGCATTTTGTGAGGCAAAGGCCTGAGCTCAGGGGTTCAAGACTAGCTCGGGGAACTTGGTGAGACCTCATCTCTACAATACATCAAAAAAAAATCAGTCCGGCGTGGTGGCTCATGCCTGTTCCATCTACTTGGAAGGCTGACGTGGAAGGATTGCCTGAACCCAGCAGGTTGAGGCTGCAGTGGTCGTGAGCATGCCACTGCACTGGCTCAAAAAAAAAAAAGAATATCTGTTGAATTAAATAAGTTGAATTTCAGTTAGAAAAAGGTATCCAAAAACTAACTGGTCTCAATCTGATTGTATCTGCTACATGGCCAAATCCTATTACAGTGATTTCTGAGGTGATCCAAATTGTTTTATTATTATAGAAATAAAGCAGATAGTTTAGAATTCACAAATATTTTCACTATAGTAGTATTTATTTTAAGCAGTTTGTATATGTCAACATTAAGTAAATATAAATAGGTTCTGATTCCATTCACAACCATTTGATGACATTAAAATGATTATTAAGATCACCACATTAATGTTCATTTAAATTTGCTGTGGTGTAAATGCTGCTTTTAATGAACATGTATTTCTTAGCTAGGATTTCGCTTGTCTTTGAACCTAGCATTTTACAAGGCTGGGGGTTTTACTGGATACTTGTTAATTTTTTCTGCATATTATCTTTCCCCTTTCACTTTGCTTCTTACAAGCCAGAGAATATGAAAATTCTCCCGTTTTATGTAGCACTATTCACTTAGCGTTTTTTCAAAGCACTTTATGGGATATAAAAATAGTACCTGGTCACATTTAAGTAAAGGTAGCAGAAAACAAAAGAACTTTCAAACAGAAAGTAAGTTCCCTGCCACCTCCTCCACCCAAAGAATAATAAGCATGTGGCATAAATAGAGCTCTTCAGAAAAGCTGTCTGCATAATTTTCTTTCAAGGTAATGTTCGACAGCACGAAGTTTGTGATGATCTTAATTGGTCTACGACAAAGCGGAGTCTTAGAAACCCCTGATTTACGTCTGAGAGATTGTTATGTCACCAGCGTATGTTGACAGGCTGGCTGGAGGCTTGTACGAGACATGGATCCCGCGTGGGCACCTGGCAAATCTGGCTTCTGTGTGCGCTCAGTTACTTCCATCCATCCATTTCTAACTTCAAGTTGCCTTATTTTTTATAGTTAAGAGTTTTTTAGGGGTTTACAGCAGAATTTTTAAAATAAGTGTTAGGCTTTAGAATCCCACTGTTTGAAGAGGTCCTTTGAATGTCAACTTTATTGAGATATGTAAAGTCTACTTTGTAATTTCCTCGGGTACTCAATATATCAGGGCTTGACTTTTCTGCCTGCCGTTTCTGCATTTATAAAAATCTTCATTTAACGTTTAGAATTCTTTGGGCTCAAATTCCTATGATGTTTTCTTGTGTAATATGAGGTTTCTTATTATACAGAATTCAAAATTTCAATCCATGTTACATTTTAGGGTTCCTTTTTGAACAGAGTTTTTTAGTAATTACCTCTAATTAAAAATGTATTTGCAGAAGGAAGTGACATCAAGTTTAGGTGTCCTGATTAAATTCCGTTTGATTTGACACACGTGAGGCAAAACACGCGCCAAACACTGACTGATAACGGGACAAGCTCCCAGGGAACAGGGAATCATCCAGGACCTGGGTCAAGGACAAGGCCAAGCGGCACGGGCAGTGAGCAACACGAATGCCACGCAGGGGAGTCTAAGGAGACAGCCAGGAATTGTGTCTGGTGTTGGGAGCTGGGATCTGAACACCGCAGCAGCTTGAAAGCATTCTGTTTCTAAATAAAGCAGCATACTCGTTCTGATTTGTGACTAGGTACAGAAAAACGCCTGCATAACGTTACGTATTTATAGTAGTTCTTTGTCTATAAAAGTGTTACGTGGATGAGCTATTATGAAAGTGAAAGTGCCATTTTGTTTTTCTCATTAAAATAAGTACTATGTTACTGTGCATTAGATGCTAATATTCAAGAGATAATGCTCTGTAGAAAAAAGCTCTCAAGCTGAATTAATTTATGTACTGATTATTAACACAGAATAAATGTTATATTGACTCATGTTTATCCAAATCTTTTAAAAGGAATGTGGGCAGATTATAAAGATCACACTGGTGGAACTACTGCTTGCACTACCCAAAGTTCTGCTCTGCTGATTGAGTTTCAGACAGACGTTACAGTGGCATGTCTAAAATAGTTCTCCTCCAGCAAAAGAAACATAAACACGAACAATATTGAACTAATGCAACAGGAAGGACACTTTTGAATCTGACACCTTTTAGGAATTTGACAAAAGCAAGCGGTGGCTCACACCTATAACAGCACTTTGGGAGGCCGAGGTGAGAAGACTGCCTGAGCCCAGGGGTTCGAGACCAGTCGGAGCAACTTGGTGAGACCTCCTCTCTACAATAAATCAAAAAATTAGCCAGGTGAAGTAACACACGCCTGTAGTTCTGGCTACTTGGAAGGCTGAGGCAGAAGGATCGCCGGAGCCCAGCAGGCTGTGGTGCAGGCTGTGGTGGCTGGGAGCGTGCCACTGCACTCCAGTCTGGGTGACAGAGTGAGACTCTGACCCAGAAAACAAAAGACAAAAGCACCCCATTTTCATCTCTAGGGATACTTATTAGTTGTCTTTTCTGCATTATAATAACCTATAAATAAGCTTTGATTTCCCAAATTACTAAGCAATCTTGACATGAAAATGCTTAACTTACTCAGATGGTACCTACTAAAGCTTGCTGTCTCAAAAATTCTGTAGTTACTAAGGCGCTGATTTCCTTCTGCTAACATTAACACCCTGTTTTTTCTTAAGCACAGCCCAATAATAATTGGGCTCTAAGAAAGACTGTACTGGCCAGGTGCAGTGGCTCAAGCCTGTAATCCCAGCAGTTTGGGAGGCCGAGGTGAAAGGATTGCCTGAGCCCACAGGTTCGAGACCAGCCTGGGCAATTTGGTGAGATCTCGTCTCTACAAAAAATTAATAAATTAGCCAGGTGTGGTAGCGTGCACCTGTAGTTCCGACTACTTGGAAGACTGAGGTGGAAGGATCACCTGAGCCCAGTGGATCGACGCTGGAATGCCACTGCGCTCCAGCCTGGTGATGGAGTGACACTCCAACAGAAGAAAAAAAAATACTTTCCAAGTCTCAAGACCAATTTTAGGGTTGATAGTGCCTTAAAAGTCCTAAAAACTAAACCTGGCTCCAAAGCAAAATGTCTTATTAGTGTACAAACAGTGTACACAGGGCATTTAGTATTTCACATTTTGTAGAATGTAAGAACGTTTTACTGAATCTCATCTTTCTTTCTTTTTTTTTTTTGAGTTGGAGTCTCACTCTGTCGCCCAGACTGGAGTACAGTGGCACACTCCCGGCCACCGCAGCCTCGACCTCCTGGGCTCTGGCGATCCTTCCGCCTCAGCCTTCCAAGGAGATGGCACTACAGGTGCGAGCTACCACGCCCGGCTAATTTATTTATTTTTATTTTATTGTAGAGATGAGGTCTCGCCAAGTTGCCCAGGCGGC
>CAUYQG010142671.1:0-18724 GCA_963574415.1 Tarsius wallacei
ATGCATATATGTTCATATATATGTTCATTTTTCCAAGGTGACAGAATTTTGGCTCAGAGCAAGAAAGCATTTCATATGCATACACAAAAAGAAGGGAATGATTGTATGCAAGCTTTTCCTAGAAAGTCATTTTAAAAATAAAATCAAAACCAGCTACAGAAAACCACTTAAAACTAATGAATTATTATAAAACACAGTAACCATTATCCATACAAAGAAATACATCATATTTAGCCGGGCTTGGTGGCTCAGCCTGTAATCCCGTGCCTTTGGGAGGCTGAGGTGAGTGGATTGCCTGAGCCCGCGGGTTCAAGACCCGCCTGGGCAAGCGAGACCTCATCTCTACAATAAATCAAAAAATCAGCCGGGCGTGGTAGCGCGCGCCTGTAGCTCCCGCTGCTTGGAAGGCTGAGGCGGAAGGATCACCGGAGCCCACCAGGTCGAGGCTGCGGTGGCCGGGAGCGGCCGCTGCACTCCAGTCTGGGCAACAGAGTGAGACTCCAACTCAAAAAAAAAAAAAAGAAAAAAGAAAAAAAAAAAAAGAAATACATCTTCAGTTACCCAGAAGTTTCCTTGTGCACCATCCCAATCACTCCCTCCAAAAGCAAGTATTGCCCCTTCTTTTATAGGTCCAAAAAAAAAAGACATCATTAAACTTTCTTATGTTTCTTTGTGGTTCTGTCAGCCAAATGTGCATTCCTAGACACTGTAGTTTAACCTTACTCATTTTTTATATATTTTAAGTCTCTTTTAATTTATAGGTTGGGGACAGATTTTTTTAAGTGTTTATTTTGTGTGAGACACTGAATAGGCACTAAAAGAGCTACAAAAAGGGTAAAAGAGACTTTAGATTCTCCTTTGGCTTTGGGAAGGGCCAGCCTTAGCTCAAGAATAGGAGAAATCGCCAGGCTCGGTGGCTCAGCCTGTAATCCCGCGCCTTGGGAGGCTGAGGTGAGTGGATTGCCTGAGCCCGCAGGTTCAAGACCCACCTGGGCAACTTGGCGAGACCTCATCTCTACAATAAATCAAAAACTAGCCGGGCGTAGTAGCGTGCACCTGTAATTCCGGCTACTTGGAAGGCTGAGGCGGAAGGATCGCAGGAGCCCAGCAGGTCGAGGCTGCGGTGGCTGGGAGCAGCCACTGCACTCCAGTCTGGGCGATCGAGTGGGACTCCAACTCAAAAAAAAAAAAAAGAATAGGAGAAATCAGATTAAGGCCGTGCAGCAATGTGCAAAGTGTTGAGTGATTCAAAGAAGCCAGAAGTCAAGCAACTGGAGGATACCTTCCATTTTATCTTTACTTTCCTGGCTCTAACACCCAGATCAAATGTCTGCTTCCAGCCAAGGAGTAGCAGGAACCAGATTTATCCTCCCTTGTTTAACAACTGAAAAACTGGACAGACAGGAGGTATGATGGCTCACATCTGCAATCCCAGTACTTTGGGAGGTTGAGGCAGGAGAATCACTTGAACTCAGGAGACCAACCTGGGCGACATAATGAGAGCTTGTCTCTACAAAAAAACAAAACAAAACAAAACAAAACTGGGCGTGATAGCACATGCCTGTGGTCCCAGCTACTTGGAAGGCTGAGGCAGAAGGATCACTTGAGCCCAGGAGATCAAGGCTGTGGTGAGCCAGGATCATGCCATTGTACTGCAGCCTGGGTGACAAAGTGAGACCCTGTCTCTCAAAAAAAAATTTGTTTTTAACTGGACAGAGTACATAAAGCAATGATGTTTGAATATTGGACATCAGGCAGCATAGGACAGTACTGTAATCCTGGAAAGACTGAAAACAAACCAGGTGAGCTTTAAGCTTGCCCCAGTTCATTGTCTGCAAGGTTTCCAGACTTCAGGAGGGGGATCCCAGGCTGAGCCCGGCTGTCTCCTTAAGCTGAGGAGACAGAGCTGGAATCCAGGAGGGCCAAGGTGGCTAATATGCAGGAGAGAGTACAGGGCAGGTGAGCGAGCCCTGGAGATGTTCAGAGGTCTCCATGAGTAGATAGCTGAGACTGATCAGTACATGTGTGTGAGGAAACTATCTGTGGTGGGGAAAAAAGTCCAAAAGCAGCAGAGTGAACAATCTCTGGAGCTCACAAAGGGATGGAAATAGTGCCTTCTCCTACCAGCTGATGTGGGAAACCAGCTGATGTGGGGCATTGGGTAAATTCTGAAGAATAGTTTTGCCTTAGTGGTCGAGAAAAATTACCCCTTTACTAAGGCTGCTTTAAGCTCACCCAATAAGTCTTAAAAATAAACCTTGAGGCCAGGCGTAGGGCTTGTGCCTGTAATTGCAGCAATTTGGGATGTCAAAGTGGGAGAATTGCCTGAGCCCAGGAGTTCTAGACCAGCCTGGGCAACATAGCAAGAGCTCATCTCAATTATTAAAAAACAAAACAAAACAAAAACCTTGAAAGGATCAAACTGTTGTGAAAAAAAAATTAACTGCAATCCAGAACAAAACTCAAAAATATTCACTGAATACAAAAATATACAGGACTCAACAAGGCACAATTCACAATATTTGGCATCCAATACAAATGACAGATATGGAATGAAGCAGAAAAATATGACCCATAGGAACAAGAATTCACTGAAACGAATCCAGAAATTAGGTGAAATTAGTAGACAAGTACATTAAAGCAGTTATTATAAGAATTTCATATGAAAACAATAAGTGCACAGATACAAGAATCTCAACAAACCAAGTGCAAGAAATATGAATAAAACTATGTTTTTTAAAAAGGCACATAGCTGGGCTCAGTGGCTTAGCCTATAATCCCGCGTCTTGGGAGGCTGAGGTGAGTGGATTGCCTGAGCCCGCGGGTTCGAGACCCACCTGGGCAAACTGGTGAGACCTCATCTCTACAAAAAATCAAAAAAATTAGCCGGGTGTGGTAGCACACACCTGTAGTTCCAGCTACTTGGAAGGCTGAGGCGGAAGGATCGCCGGAGCCCAGCAGGTCGAGGCTGTGGTGGCCGGGAGCGGCCACTGCACTCCAGTCTGGGCAACAGAGTGAGACTCCAACTAAAGAAAAAAAAAAAAAGGCACATCATAATTATATAGCTTAACGCCAGTGATAAAATTTCAAAAGTAGTCAGAGGTGTAAAAGTCATATATTACCCAAAGAGGAATAAAGATAAGCATAATCACAGGCTTCTCACCAGAAACAATGCAAGTTAGAAGACAATAGAGCAATATTTTTTAAAGTACTGAAAACAAAAAACAAAAAGAAATTCTCTACCTAGAATTCTAGCCCAATACTCAGATTAGATTATGTCTCATCTCTGCTCAAAATTCTTCAGTGGTTTCCCATCTAAAGGTCAGGTTCTCTAGGACACTGCCTGTGAGACAGAGATGACCATGCAGTAGATTTATTGGGAAGTGCTCTGGTGATCAATATCTGAGGAGGGGTGAAGAAGTCAGAACTGAGGGGAAGGGGAAGTTGAGCTATTATGCAATCTCAACAGACGCCTCAGCTCCATTTTGAAAATGGGATGTCCCTTCAAAAATGTCCTGAGTTGAGGTAAGGCCTTTATACTCATCAGTTGGATGCGG
The DNA here is from genome assembly GCA_963574415.1 of Tarsius wallacei. Taxonomy (NCBI): domain Eukaryota; kingdom Metazoa; phylum Chordata; class Mammalia; order Primates; family Tarsiidae; genus Tarsius; species Tarsius wallacei. The sequence goes on from CAUYQG010142671.1 coordinate 3,558, forward strand.
GATGTCCCAGGAAGGGGACATGATCCTGGGTGAGGCAGCTCCCTTGGCCAAGGGCAATTCTCAGAGAGGGAGCCAGCAGAATTCAGACAGCCTTCAATATCTCATACCTGGAGGGATGAGTACCAAGATGCTGAAGGGCGATCTGGATGGCTCACAGCAGCAGCCACTACACTTCCACAAAGCAGGTGGACAAAATCCAATCTTCTTATCGGTGCAAGCATGGCCCTTCGTAATCTTGCTCATGCCCACCCCTAGATTCATCTCAGCTGTCTTCTCAGTCTGGAATTCTCTTTTGCCCTTGCCTTGGTCTCACTTGTCTGTGGGCAAACTTCTACTAATCCTTCAAATTGCAGCTGAAGGTGCCTCCTCTGAGAAGCCTCCCCTGACTAGTCTTGCAGGTTCAGTGATCCCTCCTCCTAGGGTGGTGGTTAAGAGCATGAACTCTGGATTCAAGAACTTTAATCTTAGTTCTGCTACTTGCTAGTTGTGTAACCTAATGCAAATTACTTAGCCTCTCTGTATCCTAGGCGCCTCATCTATAAAATCGGGGATAACAATAGTACGCTTAACTTCATGGGGTTGTTAAGAGGATTAAATGAGTTAACATGTATAAAGTTAGAACAGTGTCTGGTAAAAGTAAGTAGCTGCTATTATTGCTATTATTATTATATATGTTCAGTATGCATTTGTTGAAGGCACTAAGGACGGAAGGAAGGAAGGAAGGAAGGAACTGAAAGACACAGAGTGTAGTTTGTTCAGGGAATGTTGAGTAATCTAATCTGTCAAGAGGAGAGTAATGGCCTTATGGGGTCATGTTGGGAAGAGTTTTTAAGAGTGCATTTTATTTGGTAAGCAGTAGGAAACAATGGCAGAGTTTGTCAACAGATGGCAGAAAGGGCCAAAGAAACAGAGAGAGGAGTTGAGCCCGGAGATAAGGCATATGTGTGGTGAGATAAGAATGACAGGTGAGGGGTGGTGGGTGCAAGTGTGGGATGGCTTTGGAAGAAGTAAGTGATGACATGTATGGGAGGATGGATACAAGTGAGGGGAAGTGATTTAGAGGAAGGTAATATAAACATGTGGAGAACGTAGTGGGGGAATCAGGTGAGGCTGGTGGGCCAGGCGAGGAATGACAGGGACATGCTGGGAACGGGGAAGATAAAGGGTGATGGCGACAGGTGAGGCTTAGGAGAACAGGTAAGGAGTGATGGGGCGCTGCTGGGGGATGGAGTCAAGTGACCGGCAGAGACCGGCGAGGAGAACCCGGGAGCTGGAGCGGAACCCTCCGAGAGAGAGTCCTAGGGCTGGAGGAATGAAGAGAGGGGCCGGGCAGAACGTGATGTCAGAGAAAGAGCGGTGATGTAAGAGCCGGGCGGTGGGGCGGTGATGTCAGGGCTGGTGCTGATGCTGGCGGCGCAGTGCATTGTGGGCAGCTCCCCGCTCTGCCGCCGCCGCCGCCGCCGCCGTTGCCCGAGGAGGATCCGGGCCGGGCCGGGCCGGGCCGGGATGGTCCCGGTCGGGAGGCCGCCGCCGCCGCCGCCGGAGGGAGCGGGCCGCCCAGCGCCGCACTGAGCCGCCCCCGCCCCGCCCCGGCCCTGGGGGATGCGCCGCCCCGAGCCGCTGCCTCCGCCGCCGCCGCCGCCGCAGCCGCAGCCGCAGCGGGCACAGAGCAGGTGAGGCGGGGCGGGGCCGCCGGGCGAGCCGGGCCGGGCGGGGAGGGGGCTCGGGCCGCGGGCGCGTCGGGCCTCCCGCCGGGCTCACCTCCCGGCGCAGCCTCGCGGGCGCCGTCGCTGCTCGCCCCGCCGGGACGCTGGCCTACACGGCCTGGGCCGCAGCGAGGCCTGGAGCCGCTCCCTGCCCCCAGCACACATATGCACCCTCTCCAGCCTGTCCTCCAGGGATTTTGCTCCTCCCTGCTCACCCCGTCCCCTGTCCCCATGGCTGCACCCCTGACGCTCCTGTCACCCCTGACAAGTCATTCAGCTGTCTCGGCAGCCTCTCTCCGTTGTCCTCGTCCCTCCATTCCTCTCACTAGCCTCCTTACCTACTTCCTCCGCCCTTCGACGGTGCTGGAGACCCCTCTCCTGGTCCTGCCACTTCCTCACCTGCCATGCTTCTCTCTCATCCGTCTGTCTCTTGCCCATCCCCCCCATCCTGTCACCCCTCATCCCCTTCATTCCTCTCTGCCGCCTGCCATTCCTCTCTTACCTGTTCTCATCACCCCTCACTGGTCTCCTGCACCTCTCCTTACCTGGGCGCTTGGATTCCCACACACACCTGGCTTACACCTTGCACAGTTACACATCAACTCTTAAACTCACATACCAGGCTGAGCTCCCAACCCCTTAGGGATGCACCCCCTACACCCTCCTCCATTATTGTCCCTCGCTCTCAAACATGCAGACTCTGACAGACACACTCATACAACCCCCTCCATAAGCCCTCTCCCTCGCTACACACCCATGCCTCCACACACGCACAATGGGGCCTGCGGGGGCAGTCATGGGGCAGCCGGGTTTCTATGTTGTATGTATGGTCCAATTCAGTCTGAGCTGAGCGCAGTCCTCTGAGGCAGACAGTGGGAAGGGTGGTAGCGAGGGAAAGAGAAGTAGCCCTCATCTTCCTGCCTCTACTTTCCGTTTCCCACCTCATGCGTTCCTTTTCCATTTGTCCATCTGGAAAATGGGAATGGGACACACATTTTCCTCATCAGTCTACAGAATCCACTGTCACAGCACTGGAAGGCCTGACAGCATTCACCCAGTCCGGCTTCTTAAGGCCCCCTCCCAACCACTTCAGCTGCTTCTTCGGTCTTGTCCTCGACCTGTCTCCGCCACCTTTATTCCAGAACCCCATCCCTACCTCTCCCTTCATCCTGCCCTTGTCCGGACTGCCCTCCAAATCCTGATGCCTGGTATCCCACTTTGGCAGACAGAAGGAAGAGTCCTGATATTCTGAAGTTGTGTGAATTGGATAAAACAGTCCACCTTAGTCCTCTGAAGAAAGATTGAAAGAGTGACAGTGTCCCTCCCCATGAAGATCCCTTCTCCACATGTCCCCCTGGCACATCATGACCTGTTGAAGGTTGTTTCTACACCTTCACATCCCACCCCGCTCCCTGCATCAGGATGTCTAGACAGAGAGGCCCTAGGAAATTATTCCATCCCAAGGAGAGACAGGTTAATGTCATTTCCACCCCATCTGTCGATATATGTAGCCACTGTCCCCTCTCTCACATCCCACTCACCCCCAACCCTCAGCCTAAGTCATTTCCATCTTTCTCTTCTGTGACTCTCCAGAGTCATTGAGAAGGCATAGCAAGCAATGTGCATGTAAAAAGGGTAGGGGAAGAGGAGAGGGCAAGATCCTGGTTCCAAATCCTGTCCCAGGCTGGCAGAGACCTCAGAGAGTCATCTCTTCTGGCGCCTTGCCTACACACATGCAGGTCACATATGACAGACACAAAAATACATATAAGCACACACAGACACAGACTTGTAGACACAAAGACATACAACAGACACATAGACACAAAAAGCACACAGACACATAGGCAGACACAGACATAGAAAGACACACACAGGGATACATGCATAGACACACAGACACACACACACACACATACACACACACACACACACTCTCTCTCTTATCTTTCCCTGGGGAACATGTGCATGTCTTTCCCAACACTCACAGTTGGGAAACTCTCCCTGACACCAACCTCTACCCATCCTGCTGTGACAAAGAGCTGTGTTCCTTCTTGTTGATTCCTGAGCAGACACAGAAGAGGTGTCATCAGAGGCTCTCTCACCCTGTGCCCACCCAGACCTGCTGCTCTCTGTCGCCTTCTGCTCGGCCCCTCCCTCTTCTCTGCTCTCCCCAATCCAGCCTGCCTCTGTCCCTCTGGAGTGGCCACCAGGAAACCATGTCTTGAGTCCATGGCCTGTGTCCACCCCATTGCTCCCATGTTCACTCCCCAACCCACGGCGGTATCAGTGGCTTCAGCACCCGTGACCTCCTCATCTAGCACCATTCCCGAGGTGCCACAGTGTTTCCCCTCATCTCCTCCATCCTCATGTCTCCCAGGGTTGATTAGCAGGTCATCCTGGTGTGGGTCTCCCACGATTCACCCTTTGCTCGGGGGGTCTTCCCTTTTCAGTGAGCCTCAGTGCACAGCTCCGTGGGCACAGGGAAGGTGTGGGTACTGGGAGCCACAGACTGAGTCACTCAGACTGGTCCTTCTTGGCCCAGGTATGCCCTACAAGCGTGCAGATCCCAGTCTCGTGTACCCTCCCCATCAGCAGGTCTTCTCCAGATTAGTTAGCAGATGTCTCTTAGTATACGCTTTCCGCACAGCCTGTTGGCTGGTCACTTTCCTCTCACTTAACCGTCAGCATGTGTGTCCTGTTGCTGATTTTCACATCTCCAGTTTGTAGTTTGTATCTCCACGGGCATTTACACGATGCTTCTCCCAGGCTTCCCCCGTAACCTCCTGAGCATCTTCCTGGTGGGCCTAGGAGGAATGCCTGACAGTAGAGTGGAGCTCCCCTATTCTGTTTCTGCAGGATGGTCCTGGGTCTGCAGCCCTCCCCACTCACAACCCCTCCCCACTCCCCCAGGTAGATGGCCCCCCCAGGGCAGGCCCTGCGGACACCCCTCCCTCCGGCTGGCGGATGCAGTGCCTAGCGGCTGCCCTTAAGGACGAAACCAACATGAGTGGGGGAGGGGAGCAGGCCGACATCCTGCCGGCCAACTACGTGGTCAAGGATCGCTGGAAGGTGGTGAGTGAGTGACCCAGCGGGCAGAGAGGGGGCTGGGGGAGGGAGGAGAGGACCTGAGGTCTTGTTAAAACCGGTGCGCTCAGCGCCCCTACCCTAAGAGGGAGGTGTCCCTGAGCTTATTTGCACACTGTCTGCAGGTCGTTACTGTTCCCTACACATGTGGACAATCGCTTTCTCCCAGTGTCCTCTCTTCAACCCCGCCCTCCCTCACCCCCTCCTCCTGCTGGGTCACGTTGGTCGGGCCCAGGCTGGAACAACTCCTGGTTGGATGTCTGGGCAGGAGCTGCAGAGCCCGGGGTGGGGAGGAGGGAGGCGGTGGGGGAGGGGATTCTCTCTCTGCCGGACCTTGGAGAAGGGCGGTGAACGAGAGTGTGTCCCTCCGCTTCCGCAGAGGACGAAAAGGCTTGGGTTTGGGGAAAGAGGCCCTGCAGGCAGCTCCCACCGCATCCGCACTCCATCTTCTCCATCCACCCTCCTCCCCTCACCGGTTCCTGCGGCAGGTGCAACACGCCAAGACTCCATCTCCCAGCGTGCCTTGTTCCTCCCTCCCAGGACCTCAGGCTGCTCCGCCTGCTGGGAGTTATAGTCCGAGCCTCCTGGGGGATTCGGGCCTGAATGGGAGGGGGGCACGTGGGGGCTGGGGAATTGGCAATGTCTGGGGAGCGGGACCTACTATAAATCAGCCCCCGTCCCACCTCTTTTTTTTCCCACTGAGGAGCATTCTGGTGTCCTCTTACCATTATGGAATAATGTGGGGCGGTGTGGGGTGGGGGACTCAGTATGTGAGCTAGTGGGTTTGCACCGGAGTGGGGAGCCAGGTGGAAGGGAGGGAGAACGATAGAGGTCAGGTTTACGCTGATTGTGTGTGTGTGTGTGTGTGTGTGTGTGTGTGTGTTCGCTCGTGCGCGCGCCCGCGTGCTTTGGTGGGGCGGGCAGGCAGGGAAGGCTCAGTAGGGGTGCGGGGTGCGGGATTGGAGAGGAAAGTAAGGCCTGGGTGCAGGCGGGTCTCCAGGCAACAGCCACCCGGCAGTGCAGGTCCCCTAGAGGCCGGGGAGAAAGGCAATGGTGGGGCATTTTCAGAGATGTCTCTGAACTGAGCCTCCGGGGTGGAAGGAATGAAGAGGAGGAGACTCCTAGGGGCCTGAGAGATGAGAGCAGGGGCTGTTTCTGTTCCAGAGAGGGACTTCTTTGGAGGGAGACAAGGGAGAGAAATTGGAGGAGGAGCCAACGCAGTATTCAAGGATTGAGGGTCTGGCCATGTGAGGATTGTTCCTTTAAGACCCTCTGGGTCCCCCAACACCAGAGCTTAGTTTTTGGCAAATTGGAAGCAGAATGACATTTCCCATGAAGAGGTGAGAAAAAACGGCAGCTTCCACACACATACTGAGTTGAGGCTAGAACTTTCTTGAGCTTTCAGAGGGAGGGAGTGGAAGATGAGTGGGGAGACAAATGGAGAGAGGTAGTTGGGGCCAGAGTAAGCATGCTGTCTGGGCCAGGCCTGTTGACCTCTCCTTACACCCACCCCGCCCCTGGAGAACTAGAGAGGATAACATGCCAGATGCCTCTCTTCAGCCTATTCCCAGTGAGGGATGGCACTGAGATGGGAGGCAGAGCCCAGGAACCAAGACAAACTGCCTTGAGATCGCTGGGCCAGGAGAAATGGGGGTCAGTGGCACTAGGTGTGGCATTTAAAAATAATAACATTTTAAGCTGGGCTTGGTGGCACACGTCTGTAGTCCCCGCTACTCTGGAGGCTGAGCCCAGGAATTCAAATCCAGCCTGGGCCACATAGCAAGGCCCCATCTCTAAAAATAAAAAATAAATAATAATAACAATATTTTATTCTTCTTGAGTGGTGCTTCTCTGAATCAGAATAGCAATTGATAGTAATAATAAAAATGTAGCGTTTGTTTTGAGCATTTACTGTTGCCAAGCCCTGTGCAAAATGCCTTTCTGCATGACCTTATTATCTCAACAACCTATGTTATGCCTCATTTCATAGATGTGGAAACTGAGGCACAGTGATTCCCTAATTTGCCAAGTTTCCATGACTACTAGGCGGGGCCAGGTGTGTCTGACGTGAATCAGCCCATCCAAGAATTAGGACCATGGAGCTGAAGGGATCTTTGTGACCATTTCTAGTTCAGTTTTCTGTATTTTATGTTCAGGCTGCTTCTCCTGCCAGGAGTTGTAGTCTGAACCTCCTTGGAGACTCGGGCCTGGATGGGAGAGGGGCGCGTGGGCGCTGGGGGTTGGCAATTCTTCCAGAGTCGACCTTTAGGTTTTGTCTCATAGAGAAAGGTACTCAGGTTTCTCACTGTTATTCCTCCTTACTCTTTTCCTGTCTCCTTCCCGGGAGGAGGAAGAGTGGAGGCTCAGAGAGGTTAAGAAACTCACCCCAGGTCACCCAGAGCTGGCCCAAGAAACCAGGTCTCGTTCTTCCCAAGGACCGATGCTCGTCCTTTTGTGCTGTATTTCTCCTCCAGTTTAGGAGGTTCCTTCTGCAGGCATGAAAAAATTTAGGAGGAGGAAAGAACTAGGGTCTGGCAAAGGGAGATTGAGAGAATATTCCTGTCACTGGGCTGTGGGCAGGACTACATTATGACAGTCACAGGCCCTTTCCTCTATAAGAAAGCACTAAAAATTGCATTTGATGACTGCATTAGTATAAAGAGAACTATATTAATATCACATATTAAATTTTCCTTTTTGGTCTAAAAGTTATTTTTTTCCCTTCTGGTTATAAATTAAAACATTTTTGACCGGGTGTGGTGGTTCATGCCTATAATCCCAGCACTTCGGGAGGCCAAGGTGGGAGGACTGCTTGAGCCCAGGAGCTTGAGATCAGCCTGGAAAACATAATGAGGCCTCATCTTGTTATATTTATTTTAAAATAATAATAAATAAATAAAATTTTTAAAAAATTGTAATGGTCCCCTAAAGGTATCAGGGACCTGGTCCCTGTGCCTAAGAGGTAAGTCAGCCCTAGCTCTAGGGCACAGGGAGGAGGGATGTTGGTGAGTAGGTGGGTGCAGATACCCAGCTCCTCTCCCTAGGGAGGTTCTGTCATAGGTGAGGGGTGGGTGGGGAAGGAGGGGACTAAAGGAGGAGAAACAGGCTCTGTTGGGAAATGAAGGTGGTAGAGAAATACCCTTGGGCTCCCTGGGAAATTGGGGAGTGGTTGTCCTAAATTGACTCGGCTGTCCTGAGCCTGCCTTCCTTTTCTCCAGCAAGGACTTAGGAGCCTGGCAGATCCAGGCCTGAATCTCAGCACTCATGCTTTTAACGCCAACATGGTCCACAGCGCCCATAACATCATGGATTCTGCACCAGCATGTGTTCTGCATCAGATTGCCTGGGAAACTGTGCCTCAGTTTTCCTTCTGTGCAAAATGGGAACTCATATGGCCTTCCTCAGCTGTGTTGTTGGGAGTCTTTGGGGACTAACTGAGATGACAACTGTGAACAGAGGTGCAGCTGCTGTTCCCTCCCCCAGCCCTGTCCTCTGTGCTCGCACAAGCAAACCAGAAATGAAACTAGAAGATATTAGCAGCTCCCCAGAGTTCAAAGTTCCCCAGAGGAAGACTTGCCGCTGTTTCCCTTGAGTCTGAGTCTCTCCTCCTGGTTCTGAAATTCTTCCAGAGTCTGTCTTTAGGTTTTGTCTCAGAGAGAAAGGTACTCTGGTTTCTCACTGTTCCTCCTTCCTCTTTTCCTGTCTTCTTCCTGGGTGCGAGAATCTTGAAGTGCTGCTGCCGCCCCCCCCCCCCCCACAGCCTTCTACTTCTCTTCTAAATCATCCCTTCCTCCTCCTCTCTTTCTGGAGTGATTTCACTTGTAACTTGCTGGGGACTCCCAGTCCTCAAGCCCTGCCTTGTCCTATTTCTACCCCCATTCCCAGGTGTCAACCACCATTAAACAATCTTTGGGCATTGAGCGCTGAATAGATGCTAAGGGGTGGGCTTAGAGATGCAGGAGTCCGAAGTTTACAGGCTGATCAGAGCCAGCCAGGTTGGCGAGTTACCAGCTAACAAGACACAGTGAGGGCTCAGGAAGGTGCTCAGAGAGGGCAGGCCACCCATGAGGCAGGCTCCCTGACGGGAGAATCAGCTGTACATCTTTCTCATTCCCTTTCTTTCTTTCTTTCCTTCCTCCCTTCCTTTCCTCCTCCTCCTTCTTCATCTTCTCTTCCTTTTCCTTTTCCTCTTCCTCCTCCTCCTGCTTCTTCCTTTTTGAGTCAGGGTCTCACTCTGTCGCCCAGGCTGGAGTGCAGTGGCATAATCATGGCCACCACAGCCTCAACCTTCTGGGCTCAGCCTCTCAAGTAGCTGAGACTACAGGTACATGCCACATAATTTAAAAAAAAATTTTTTTTGTAGAGATGAGATTTCACAATGTTGCCCAGGCAGGTTTTAAACTCCTGACCTCAAGCGATCCTCCCACCTCAGCCTCCCAAAGTGCTGGGATTATAGACGTGAACCACCAGCCTGGCCCACAGCTTTCTTATACCAAGCGAGTCCCAACTTTGAACTCGACTCCTTCTCCCTGCTCCCTCACTGCTACCAGCAGCACCCTCACCTCCAACATCCCTGGAGCTCTGAGTTGAAATGACTCTTATTCCTCCCAATAACTCAGCTGTACTCAGTTCCCCTGCCAATTCTTTCTCCATCATAGTTCTTTCTGCCTTCTCACCACCTGCTCTGGGAGGCTGAAGGAGGGGGACTGCCCCATTCTTCTCTGAAGCCTCATTCCCACCTTGCTCCCACAGGGCCCACCTGCCTGGAGAGGAGGAGCTCCCTGGTTTGGGGCATCTGACCAGGGCTCTAGGGAGTGATGTGAGCTTCAGCAGTGAGCCTGGGCCATGAACACCCTTTGCTGAACCCGTCTCCCAGTCCTTTTTCCCCCTGGTGATGTCTTTCAGGACACTTCCACCCTAGGACGGGCCAGCTTCTCTGGGGGGGTTCGGTCACCCTGAGGGTGGGAGGTCCTGGAATTGGTTTTCCTTCGGATGCTTCTCAGAGGGTTGCTCAGTCTAGGCAAGGAATGGGGGGAGCATAATATTTGCTGTCCTCCTAGGGAAGGAAAGGCCCAGGATGGCCCATTATCTCTTTAGAATCCCACAAAGGCTTGTCTCCGTGTCTGTATGGAGTCGAGTTATCTTACCCTTTCCTCTGCCCTCTCTTACATCTGCCCGTGTGTGTGTGTGTGTGTGTGTGTGTGTGTGTGTGTGTGTGTAGATGGTTGTATACCCAAGGACTGAATCATCTGTCTCAGGGCACTAGGAGAGTAGATGGGGGCACTGATGGGCTGGGGCGAGGAAGGGAGACGTGGGGTCCTCCGCCCAAGGATGCCCCCCTGTCCCTACCAATGAAGGATGTGACCCAGCAGGGAGTGGGATGAGGAGCTGTTCAGCCTCATCCTGAGTCATCCTGAGCACCCCATTCCCCCATCTCCATAGCTGAAAAAGATCGGGGGCGGGGGCTTTGGTGAGATCTACGAGGCCATGGACCTGCTGACCAGGGAGAACGTGGCCCTCAAGGTGGAGTCAGCCCAGCAGCCCAAGCAGGTCCTGAAGATGGAGGTGGCCGTGCTCAAAAAGCTTCAAGGTGTGGGCCGAGGGCGGGGGGTGGAAGAGACTATGGAGCTGGGGCTAAGAGAGGAGATGGGACGAGATGCTTGGTGGCAGGGATGTAGTATGGTGGAGGGAAGAGGTGATGGGGCCAGAGGCCAGGGGAGGTGATGCCACCAGAGTTGAGAGAGTGAGGGGACAAGAGGCTGGGTTGGTGATGGCAGAGGTGAGAGGGGTCCATGGCTTAAGGGAGGTGATGGAGCCAGAGTCCAGACAAGATGATTAGGTGAAGCCCAGGGGGGAGATGGAAGAGACGCTCAGGGGGCCAGCACTGGAGGGGTCAGGAGTGAGGGGTGCACAGGAGCCAATCTTAGGGATGGAAGTGAGGAAGGAGCAGGTGTTGGAAGACCGTGTCTGTGTCCCTCAGGGAAGGACCACGTGTGCAGGTTCATTGGCTGCGGCAGGAACGAGAAGTTTAATTATGTAGTGATGCAGCTCCAGGTAAATCCCCATGGCCCATCCTCCCCCCACACCAAAAGCTTGGGTTGTGACTCCAGGCAGGGAGGAGGGAAGGGAGACGGTGGCTCTGGGAGTGGGGAGTGGGCACAGCACTTAGGGATGAGGCTGGGCAGAGGATCACAGTGGTGGTGACTGGGATGGAAGCTGAGGTGGGTCTGCCCCCATCCCCACCCCCACTCAGGGCCGGAACCTGGCCGACCTGCGCCGCAGCCAGCCACGGGGCACCTTCACCCTGAGCACCACGTTGCGGCTGGGCAAGCAGATCCTGGAGTCCATCGAGGCCATCCACTCTGTGGGATTCCTACACCGTGACATCAAGCCGGTGAGCGCTGCCTCTCACCCCCGCCCCCACCCTCTCTCCCCAAAGCACATGGCATCCTCCTCTCTCTCCCTGAGTCTCCTAGTTACTTCTCCACAAACAGTGGTTGGGATGGGACAGCCTCTTCTACCTGAGCCCCTCCTGCTCTCCATCCCGGGCCTGTCTCCTCCCCTGCCCTGCCTCTCGGAAGCATACACCCCTGCCCACCCCTTGGCCTCGTCCACCCATGGCTTCTCCTCTATTCTCTTCTCTTCCTCATCCCTCACCCCTGACCTGAAGAGTCCTGGAACCTAGAAAGGTGAAGGGGCTGGGGAAGGATGGGGGAATGAGGGACGGGGTCTCAGGGGCTGGGGCTTGGTAATTCCAAACAGCTGATTTGGTGGCATCTTGGATTTTGGTGCTAGGAAGAAAGGCTTGTTGGGCCTCAGTTTTAATGGGATGAAAACTGAGGCCCAACAAGGTTAGTTGAACAGCCTAAGGTCACCCAGCAGGTCTGCTGCCTCAGAACAGGACAGTTACACCAATCCACACTGCCCTGCTGGGGAGCCCCAAGGATTGAAAGCCAAAGAGATCTGGGTTCAAACCCTGCTGAGTCATCACTTACTGTGTGACCTCAGAGAAGCTCCCTAAGCTCTTTGATCTTTAGTTGCCTCATTTCTAAAATGAGGAGCCCGGGCATAGTGGCTCACACTTGTGATCCCAGCACTTTGGGAGCCCGAGGCAGGAGGATTCCTTGAGCCCAAGACTTCCAGACCAGCCAAGGCAACATAGAGAGTCCTCACCTCTATAAAAAAAAAATTTAAAAATTAGCTGGGTGTGGTGGCACACGCCTGCAGTCCCAGCGACTCAGGAGGCTGGAGCTCGAGGATCGCTTGAGCCCAGGAGTTTGAGGCTTCAGCGAGCCAGGATCATGCCACTGCACTCCAGCCTGGGTGACAGACACCCTGACCCAAATAAATAAACAAATAAATAACAACACACAAGCCGGGCTCGGTGGCTCAGCCTGTAATCCTGCGCCTTTGGGAGGCTGAGGTGAGTGGATTGCCTGAGCCTGCGGGTTCGAGACCCACCTGGGCAACTTGGCGAGACCTCATCTCTACAATAAATCAAAAATTAGCCGGGCGTGGTAGTGCGTGCCTGTAGTTCCGGCTACTTGGAAGGCTGAGGCGGAAGGATTGCCAGAGCCCAGCAGGTCGAGGCTGCGGTGGCCGGGAGCGGCCACTGCACTCCAGTCTGGGCGACAGTGAGACTCCAACTCAAAAAAAAAACAAAAAAAAAAACAAAAAAAAAAACAAAACAAAAAAAACCCACAAACAAATAAAATGAGGATAATTACACCTGCTCCTCAGGTGAGATACCATGACCTGCCACACATGTGTGAATGTTGACATTTTTCTTGTGTGTGAGTGTACTTGTGTGTGTGTGTGTGTAAGGAGGTGCTAAGGGCCCTTTGCCAGCTGCAGAGCTGTTTCCTGGTGCCCCTTGAGGTAGCACAGGTGGGGTTGGAGTCCCTGGGGTTCACAGCTGCTGTCTCCCCCTAGTCAAACTTCGCCATGGGCAGGTTGCCCTCCACCTACAGGAAGTGCTACATGCTGGACTTCGGGCTGGCCCGGCAGTATACCAACACCACGGGGGACGTTCGACCCGTGAGTACTGCCATGCGTGGGAGACTTGGCCTCCCCGACTGGGACTAGCAAGACAGTGGAAGACGCCCCCGACCCCACTCTCAGATCTGGAGGCCCTTCACCAACTTTTCTTGCAGCTGCCTAGGCTAGCTTGGCCTTGTGCTAGCAGGTGCCTAGGCTAGCCTGGGGCCCACACTCGGCCTGCCCTCTCTCTCTTTTAGCCTGGGCTCTTAGTGGATGTGACATCCACACCCTGGGATCTTTCTGCCCATTCTGGGCAGTGATTAGGGTCAGGAGGCAGGTTTAGGACTGGGAGGTCAGAGAGCAGGTCCTGGGACCTGGGAGTGGTGTGTCAGGCCTATCCCAACCAGGGAGATATTCAGGGTTAAGGCAGACAGGGTGGCTGCAGGGTTGAGAGGTGGCCAAGGTCAGGGGTGGCTGGTAAGGTTCTTAGTGGTGGTCTCTCCTCTTCAGCCTCGGAATGTGGCCGGGTTTCGGGGGACTGTCCGTTATGCCTCGGTCAACGCCCACAAGAACCGGGTGAGTGGCAAAGCCTGGACTGAGGGATGTGGAGGCAGCACGGGCAAGGCCAAGAGTACAGTTTGCTGCTGGGGAGGAGACAGGGTAGAGAGAGAAGAACGGGGCGGGGGCTGGAGTCGGCCACCTCAGAGACCCTGGGTTGGAAGAAGGCCCCTCTGTAGGTTCCCCTGGGCTTTCCCTTCTTCCTTTGCTTCGGACCCCTGCCTTCTCTGTTCACACTGTGAGAAAACACAGACAGAAGTTTCAACTGTGGGATTCTGTGTGTGTTGGAGGGTCGGGGATGGAGCTGTGGCCATCAGGTTTGACAGAAGCTCCTCAGAGAAGGGTAGCTGCCCACTCTCGCGGAAGGCCCTGGGCGCTGCAGGTGACTCCCTTCCCTCGCCCCCTCCCAGGAGATGGGCCGCCACGACGACCTGTGGTCCCTCTTCTACATGCTGGTGGAGTTTGCAGTGGGCCAGCTGCCCTGGAGGAAGATCAAGGACAAGGTGAGCCCCGCGCAGCCGCAGCCGGGTGGGAGGAGGCAGAGGGGGTGGGGGCAGCTGGGCTCCACCTCCCGCCCTCTCGCCTCCAGGAGCAGGTCGGGATGATCAAGGAGAAATACGAGCACCGGATGCTGCTGAAGCACATGCCCTCGGAGTTCCACCTTTTCCTGGACCACATCGCCAGCCTCGACTACTTCACCAAGCCCGATTACCAGGTGGGTGCCTGCCGCCTGCCCCTGCATCCCCAGGCCACCGTCCCCCAGCAGCACCCACTCCTGCCGAGACCCCACCGCCCTGCCAGCTTGCCCCTGACCGCCTGCCCCTTGTCTTCTCACTGCACCAGGCTGATCTGTGCTCTTGTACATAGTGGTCACAGCTAAGATTTATCAAGGGCCTGCACTGTTCTCAGTGCTTTGGGCTTGAACTAATTTAAGCTTCAGAACAAGCCTTTGACGATAAGCAGTGTTCCTCACGTTATTATTCCAGCACTTAACAATGAATGAAGCCAAGTGCTTTCAAGTACTTTGTACCCAAACTCCACAGGGGGCCAAATGGGATGAGAGATTGTTCCCATTTCATAGATGAGGAAACTGCGGCCCAATATCATGGTTAGGAGCAGGGCTGGGCTCAGGTACATCTTCTGACTCCAAGTCCAGTGCTCTTTCCAAGCCTCTGTCACCAGACCCCATGGGACCCACTGAACCTGGTTGGAGAACAGGGGAAATGTCAGAGGTCCATTGTGTGCCAGGCATGAAGCTGCACAGTGGGGGCAGAGACAGTGTTGGGTATGCAGTAGGCACTTGATCAAGTGAGTCCTATCAGCAGAGAGCACTTGCCCTGTGTTCTGGAGAGAGCCAAACCAGAGTGGAATGGTCTAGGGGCCTCAGAGGGTCTACAGCTGTCTGCCACCTCCTGAACCCAGATCCCCAGTTGCTGGCAGGGGTGTCCCCCGATCTTGGCTCAGCCTCATGGAGTCCCCAGGCCACACAGCAGCGAGCACCCCCTGTGCTAAGCCCTGCGCTAGCTGCCAGGGACATGGAGTTGGCAGATAGGTGTGTGAACAATTAAATCGATGCCCTAGCCGGGCTCGGTGGCTCAGCCTGTAATCCCGCGCCTTGGGAGGCTGAGGTGAGTGGATTGCCTGAGCCCACGGGTTCGAGACCCGCCTGGCCAACTTGGCGAGACCTCATCTCTCCAATAATCAAAAATTAGCCGGGCGTGGTAGCGCGCGCCTGTAATTCCAGCTACTTGGAAGGCTGAGGCGGAAGGATCGCTGGAGCCCAGCAGGTCGAGGCTGCGATGGCTGGGAGCGGCTACTGCACTCCAGTCTGGGTGA
>CAUYQG010142673.1:0-11738 GCA_963574415.1 Tarsius wallacei
CACCTCAGCCTCCCAAAGGCGCGAGATTACAGGCTGAGCCACTGAGCCCGGCAGGAAAGAATCTTTTAACACGTGATGCTGCTGAGACAGGGAACTGGCAGGACTAGTTTCCAGAATGAAGGTCTCAGGCCCCAGACCTCACAGACAAGACGGGAGGCAGTGAGAAGACTGGCCAAGGCTAGCCATGACCAAGATGCTCAAAAGACTTCCACCTATCCTTCCTGTCATTCTCTAATCATCCTAATGCATCAGCATGCCAGAAGACATGCCCACTAGCACTGTGACAGTTTACAATTACCATGGCAACCCCTATAAGTCATCCTGCGTGGTTTAAGAGGGGAAGGAACCCTTAATTCCAGGAACGCCCTGCCCCTTTCCCCGGGAAACCCATGAATGCTCCCCCCTTGATTAGCATATCATCAAGTGATAGCTATAAAAATAAAGACCAGTGATGCCTGGCCACTGTTCTTCCTGTAGACCAGCCAGACTACCCTGCACATGGAGTAGCCATTCCCTCTCATTTCAGTACACTTGCTTCCATTTTCCAACTGAAACCCCAGCAACGCATGGGGGCTGCTCTGCCTGTGGATCTGTTTCTTCAATATACTCACTTGTCATCTCCTACTCATGGCTCGAGCTTGAATTCCTTCCTGTGTGAATCCAAGGACCCACTTGGCCCATCAGGCCAAACCCCAATTTGGGTTCACTGGCATCCCTGGGACAACTGGATATATCCTATGGGAAAAAGTTATATTGGCCTCCTTGCACCATACGTGCAGAAGACAATTCCAGGTGGACCCTAGATTCAAGTGTGGAAGGAAACACAAGAGAGTTTCTAGAAGATAATTTAGGAGACTATCTTCATGATCTTGAGGAAGGGAAAGGTTTCTTAAACTAGATACAGAAAGTACTGTCCATCTGTCCATGAAGGAAACGACTGCTAAATTCAACGACTTCAAAATTAAGAACTTCTGCTCATCAAAAGACATTGTGAAGAGAAAGCAAAGAAACTAACCACAGCTTGGGAGAAGATTTTTGTAACACATATAACCAACTAAAGGACTTGTTATCATAATATATAAAGAAGGCTCACAATTTAAAAAAAAGGAATTCGATATATACACTTCAAAAAAGAAAAGCTACATGACCAATAAATAAATGAAAGGTGCTCAATCTCACTGATAAGGAGGGACACACAACTGACACTTACAATGGGAGGTTAACCTGCAGCCCCACTGTCAAAAACATGATGCTGGGAACACTGAGCATTGGTGCATGGAGCCATAGGGCACTCAGGCACTGCTGGGGGAGTGTACCTAATGCAGCTGCTTTGGAAAACAGTTTGGAATTATTTGGTAAAGTTGAACAGTTGAAAAGAAGACCGGCTAAGTCCAGCTGAGACCAACATGGCATCAAGAATGACTTCTGCTGTTTCTCTTGCTCATTATATGATCATTATAATGCATTCACATGCTAGGAGACACACCCACTGGCGCCATGACAACGCCAGAAGTCACCCTGTATGGTTCAAAAGGGGGAGGAACCCTTGAGTCTAAGAACTCCCCACCCCTTCCCTAGAAAACCCTAAAAGATCCTATAATATGTCCTCTGACTGCACTACTGCTCTTCTGGAGAAGTCCTTGAACATGTGCACCTAGAGCCTGGATAAATACAGCAGCATTGTTCCTAAGAGCCAAAACCGAACACAATCTGCATCTGTTTACAGTAGACGAGGTATCCATGCCTTAGTGTACGTACACAATACAACACTACTCAGGAGTGTAAAGGAATGAGTCTCTGCTTTATGCAACAAAACTGAACCCCAGGAACGTCACGCAAAGAATGAAAGCAACATACTTAGTATGAGTACATTTTTTTAAAAATTGAAAACATGCAAACCAAAGGAGTAAAAGATACATGTTACAGACATGAGAGAATGATCAACGCAGAATTTAGGACAGTGACTAACCTGTCAGGTGAGTGGTCAAGGGACAGGCCAGAGAGAAAACTCAGAGGCAGCATGACATGGAGATCCACTGAACACACGTGTAAATTCACAGACGTATAAGCAGTATACATGGAGGGCCACATGCACACTGAGCATACGTGTACTACACAGAAGTATAAGTATACACGGAAATTCATGTACACACTGAACACACATGTAACTATGCAGATGCATAAATAAATATGCACGGAAAATTCATAGCAATGTTAACGTTCTTTTTCTTAAACTGAGTAAACATATGTCAGCTGTATTATTATTTTAAATATATCTAAAGAATATTCTTTGGCTTCTGCTCAATATTTAATAATAATTTCAAAAGATCCTAAAATACCATATTTGAAAATGGTCATATTGACAATAGCAGCAATAAAATAAACTCCCACCAGTTCCTGAGTGATCACCATGCACAAGTGCCTCCAATGGACCAGCTAAGTCACTTCTTCCCCTAATCCTCTGAGAAGCAGCTTCACGATTCACCTTTTGCAGATGTGGAGATGAGACTCACTCGAGGTCACACAACTCAGAGTAGGGGATCCTGAGCTGGGTTTGCTGGCCCTCACTCACTCCCAAAGCTCCTTCCTCTTCCTTCCACACAGAGCCAGCCCTGGGCAACCCAAGGACAGATGCTTCTCCAAAGCAGTGGGCTTATTTTTGAGGACCCTGAAGAACGGATTCCTGGTTCTCCCCAACCCTTTGTTCAGGATTTTTCTCAGTTGCTGACTCCACTGCCCCGACTCTGCTCCGCTTGGAGTTGCCGAGTGACAGGACAGCGATCCTCAGCTCAAGACTTTTGGGACCCTACCAGCTTCTTCAAAGCACTTCAGTGGCAACTTGTATCGATTCACAGTGGCAATAAGGTAGTGCTGGAGAGACCAGCTGCTCCAGGAGTCTTCAGTTGCCTCCTCTGGTAACAGGCAGACAGAGCCAACCTCATGGCGGGAAGGGTCTACCTCCTTTTAGAAGTCCTGACCACACGCTCTGTCCCCCATGCCAGGCCTCAGTGCTAGAGCTCTGTGGGAGACAGCCCTGCCATACACACACACAGAGGACACTACAGGGCAGGAGATGGCACCCACTTCATCCCCTTTGGGTTGGGAAGAGACCATGGGACCCGCTGACGACATCTGGCCCCGACTGTTAATAAAATATGCTTGTGAAAAAATTTCCCATTGTGAAGGAAGAAGTACAAACCAAATAAGCTCTCGGCCATCTCAGACCTGCTGCTGTATGCTCGGCTTTTCTGAGCTCACAGCCTCACATTAAAATAACAGCCTGGCAAGCCTCAGATGTTTCTGCTGCTGCTTCTTGCTTCTGCTGCTTGAAAAGGTTGTCACTGCTGTCCCTGGAGGCCCAGTCATGTTAGCCGCCACTGTGTACTGCCTACTGGGTGAGGCGGCCATGAGTTTTATAAGCCGCCCTAGGATGCAGCCTAGGCTGTGGGAGGTGGGGTCACATGCTGGAGCATAACGCCTAATGAGGGAGAGTGCATGTTTGTGTGTGTGAGAACACATGTGTACACACGTGTGTGCGTGCATGGGTGTGTGTATACATGAGTGTGTGCATGGGTGTGTGTGTGCATGTGTGTGTCTCGGAGGCTGGGACGCAGGGAATGGTGCTTTATAAATATTGATGAGAGAAACTGAATCCAACTGTGCCAGGTCATACTTTGCTGATGGGTAAAGGACTGAATATTTTAAAGTGTTTTAACCATTTTAAGATCCAATGATGAGCAGCATGGGATAAAATCCAGACATGCAGCTCCTGTGCAAAAGAGCAAGGGAGAGGTCTGCAGGAAGCACAACTCGCAGCAGGGCTCTGGAGCTCAGGCTGCATCAGGAGCTGAGCCCACACATGGATCTTGTAAGAGGCTTCTGGATTTTAGCACAAATGCTCTCCTGGGGACAAGAAAGTTGCCCTTTTCACTTGAAGACAAAGAAATGTTTGTGATGGAAACGTGTGAACCAGTTCTCCCAGCAGAACTGGTGAAAAGCACCAACTACAACACAGAGGTGAGGAGACTGGGAAGCAAAGCCAAGGTGACCCACTCAAGGGTCTTCTGTGAGTGAAGGAAGCCCTGGGCCACCTTCTACATCCCCCCGGCCCCCCAAGCTGCCTACCCCCCTGTGGACTCTGCCAGGATGTGGGATGTGGACAACCAGAACCTTTCATGGTGCAGGAGCCAGCGTTTACCATTTAGGGCTCTGTGTACTGCTTTCTTAGCTGCTGCCATTGAGGATAAACAATCACCCAGTGGCCCAGAGGCAACAACCTTCTTGACAAAGCTTGGCCAACGGGCATGGGCTCGGCGTTCAGAGATGCGGGCAGGCAGACAATTCAAGCACAGCACAGCCTGTCGCGATGATGTGTAGGGCTTTTTGTTATAAATGTTGAGTAATTTACTTAAGAAATTCCATTTCCTAGAGAATAAAATGAAAGCATAAAGAGATAGGGAATCCTGATCCAAGTTGCACAAGATACAATAGTCACCCCAAGCTCAGGAGCCCTTGGCTGCTCGGGACAAACAAGCTACAGAGCAACGTTTCCCAAACTTCAGTCACTAAAGTTTGTTTAATGTAACTTTTGCCACATCCAAGTATATCTATGAAATGACAGAGCCTAAAGTGGAGCTTCTCTGGCTTTCTTGAGCTTATACATGGAGCCCTGGGCGAGTCACTGGACATTGACATGAATGTCTCCCAAGAATCTGTCTTTCAGAACCCGCTCAGCCCTCCCCTATGTAATTAACTCCCATGGCTGATCCACTCACCCATCCAGTCATCAGAGATGCTAGAATCAGATCCCATCACAGGACATCAGTTGCTGTGAATGCTTGCCTGCCTCCCCAAAAGAAGTTTTAAAAGCTTCCAGCCTCACATGGCATTTGCCGCCACGTGTCCTTAAGCATCTGGCCCCTTCTCTCCCTTGAGAAGTAAGTCCACTCTTTTCAAATCTACTTTCTATATGAACTTTCTTGTCTACTCTAATTTCTGTGCAATTCTTTGCATGCACACGGCACTGGCTCAGCCCACCAACCTAACAGTCCATATTAGCATTTACTTACTATTTTTCTTTAAATTGACTTAAAAAATTCTTAGTCTCCCTGGAAGCAGTAGTTCCTGTGATATGCATTCTATTTTTCTAATGTACATTTTGAATGTACAGCTATTAAAAGAAAACATTCACCCACAGTCCATCTAAGATCATCTCGTGTGTGCCAACAGCACACATCAGAGGAGAGTGGAGAAATATCTCAACTGAGTGGGGAGGGCCCAATACCATACGAGGATGACCTAACAGATAAAATTTGTTTTTAAATATCAGAAACAACCAGCAGTGAATGGATTTTATCTGACTGACCTCCAGGATGCCCATGAACTTAAATGAGACAGACTGGGGGTGGGAAGAGTAAATGGAGGACAGCTGAGTGCAGGAAGGCAAGAGCCCAATCACTCACATGAAGTTTTCTGGATACTCGCTGAGGGCCATGTCGATGATGTTGAGGGCGTCATGATAATGCTTCTGGGCTGACAGCAGGAGGGCGAGGAGGTGCAGGGAGTTGGCATCATCGCCCTGGAGCTGCAGAGCTTGGCGGACATACCCCAGAGCCTCTGGGATCTGTTTAAAAACAAAACAAAAAGGATTTTAAGTGTGTGTGCACAGATACATTCACACGCACATACACACACACACACACGCAATCACACAAGAAAGCAGCCATCATTCAATGTCTTTTTTAAAAAAAATTTTTAGTTGGGGTCTCATTCTGTTGTCCAGGCTGGAGGACAGTGGCACAATCACAGCTCTCCGCAGCCTCGACCTCCTGGGCTCATGTGATCCTGGGCTCAGGTGATCCTCCTGTTTCAGGCACATGCCACCACGCCTGGCTAATTTTATTTTGGGAAGAGATGAGGTCTCGGTGTGTTGTCCAGGCTGGTTGCAAACTCCTGGGCTCAAATGATCCTCTCGGCTCAGCCTCCCAATGTGCTGGGATGACTGGTGTGAGGCACCATGCCCAGCCACAATGTCCAACTCTGTATATATCAAGCATCAGTCCATGTTGGGCCTCATCCAGGTTTCCAGTCAAGGCTTGTGGCAGCCCCAGGATGTCCAGCACAGACACACAATAGACACCCTCCTCAAGATGCTCTGCCACCCTGTTTCTCCACACAGCTGCCAACACTGCACCATGTCTGTTTCTCCCCAAATAAACATTTCCACGTTCTTTCCACAAACCAATCTCCTTTGATTACGGCCAAGATTATTTCATGCTAAATGGAGACAAAGGCTGCCAGAGGTTTTCAGTGGAATTACACTACCTTGGCCGAACTGCTCTCATTTTCTAAAGCATCCTGAAATTAAAGTGCTTAGTAAGTTACAAAGACTACATCGGGGCTTTCCGAGAGAACAGACGCCTGCGATCTCTGCAGGTTCCTTGGTCCTTGAGCTCGAGCAGACATCATGGAAACATGCAAACAGACACGCAAACAAAGGCCTGGACCTTTTAAACTCCCCCCCAAAATAACCTGATCCAAGAAACAAGTTGCAATGCCACATTCAAAGCAGATGCATCCACATTACACAGGACCAGACACAGCCTCAGCCTTCAGCTGCAGCGGCTGCTCCAGATGCTTCTCCGGTCCCCAAGCATGGGCTGAGCGCTGCACACATTGAACACCAGACCATGCAGGCTGCACAGAACTAGGAGAGTCAGAGCCTGGTGCAGGGTTTCAAAGCAGAACTCAGGCCTGGAGTGTCTCACACACCTGGTGGGTATGCCCTCCCGCCTGGGCTGCCCCAAGCCTAGTCCTGTCCAGGCCCGTCCTCAGCCTCCTGCCTGTCCTGCTCCATGCCTGGTCCCGTGAAAACCCATCCTCAGGCTCTCTCCTGTCCTGCTCCAAGCCCAGTCCTGGGCGGGCTCATCCTCAGCAAACCCCCATTCCCTCACTTAGTCGAGAGCCAGGACATCTCCCCAAGCCCACCGCCTTCCTCCCAACACCTCTGTTTTTGACGGATTCAGGTGACAAGCATGGGCCACGGGCCATGGAGACCCTGCACTCTCCAGCCCTGAAGTCACAGCCACCACAGCTAGAATAGAGTGATGGACTGATCCTCCACTCACTGGAGGAGGCTGGAGCCCAGAAAGGAGGACTGGAGCGAGGACAGCCAGCTACCGCCTGAGACTCAAGTGACTCTGTACCTGGTGGCTCATCCCTGTCCCCACCTCCTGGTCATTCCCCACCAAGGCATTGGAGAAACGCTTGCTCGGAGTTCTGGGGTCCTGATGTGATGTCCGCAAGGCTCCATCTACCCGTCCCCTCCCCAGGGACAAGCTATGGTGTAAACTGCACTCAACCTGTATTTGAGGGCATGGATGGATCTGCAGTGAGGGCCAGGGCACTCAGGGTCCCCCTGACAGGATTAGGATGATGACCCTAAGAAATAGCTGACTTGAAGGAATCAGTGCACTGGTTCCTTCCTTAGCGAGTGTTCCTGGCTTCCAAGCCTGCGTTGGGTGTGTTCTAAGTACCGGGGCACAGCAATGATGATGACAGACGCAGGCCACTGCCCTCATGGACCCTAGTGTCCAGTGAGAAGGATGGATACTGAGCAAGAGAACTAGGTGAGAGGAGGGTGGGCTGCCACCAAAGCAGGCTTTCCGGAGGAGGTGGCGGGAGCTCCCACTGCAGGAGACAGAACACAGCGTTGGTGGTCACCCACACCTGGTGCATAAGCAGCTTCTGACTAGTGTGGCTGGGAGCCCCAAGCCAGGTGAGACCTCCACTGGGGAGGCACCTGGCTTCCTCCATCCCCGGGTGCCGACAAAAGCCACTTCCCAAGGCCATCCCCAGCCAACTGGGGGGGGTGGGGCAGGTGCAGGCCTCAGCCTGGCCTGCCAGGACAGCATGTCTGGGAGCTGACCTTTGATTCACTCACCCCCAGCAGCGCTCAGGAATGTGTTGGTGTTACCACTAGTGTCCTGCACCTGGTGGACGGCAGGCACATGGCCTGAGTATCAAGACAGCTGGGAGGCAGGGAGGGGCCGGGAAGGACACAGCCTCTCTAGAAGCTGCCCTAGAAGATGAAGACCATGACTTCGGCCCCAGCAAGGAGAGCAGCTGGGTCTCTGGGCTGAGCTGCCAAATGTATCAGGTTCACGTCATCCATGTACCTTAAAGGACCTGGTCTCTGTTGTCTATACCCGCTGCATCTTCTTGTCAATTGCTGAAACCCTCAGGACAAGCAGGCCCCAGTCAGTGACCAAATGCCCCCCTAAGCAGCCCAGCATGGGGCTCAGTTGCCCGCTCCTGTGAGTAGGGGACAAAGGCTCTTTGACGATGCCTGGGTTCAGGGTACATGCCATGTGTGACCCCATGCTGCCCTCTGACCCTCAGATCTGTGGATTTCAGCTCTAAAGCAGAGCCTGAATTCCTGTGTCTACACTGCTGATGCTCAAACAGACCCGGAGGCTGAGGGCTTTGCTATAAGGCACCAGCATCCCCTGAGAAGGCTCCAAGTCGCCCCCAGTGGATGAAGGAGATCACCTGCCCCCCCCATCTTGTCGAGGAGCTTCAGGAGCTGTGCAGAGATGCAAGTGCATGAACGTGGGGCTGGGGACACTGACCTGTCTGGAGATGGCGAGCTGCAGGGCCAGGTAGAAAGCTGCTTGGTGGTCCGTGGGTGACAGGCTGTGGGCCCTGCAAAAGCGTTCAGGGTGTTAGTGTGTTGGGAGAAGGCAGCTGCCTTGCGACCTGCCAGGCAGGTTTTCATGTTTATGTGTGTACAGAGGACATGCACAGAGTTTCCCTTAAACTTCTGTCCACTGACAGGTGTCAAGCCTGTTTCCTCTCATCCATGTAGAGGTGTAAAGGGGGCACATTCTGTGTTTTGTCCAGTGTCTAATACAGGAGCCCCTGCTCAGGGAATCTGAGGGGCCTGGAGGTGAGAGGTCCACGGACCTGAGGTCTGACCTCCCCAGCAGGTGCCTCCTTGGGGCATCCCACATGTGTGCTTGGCAAGGCAACAGCTGCTTTGCTTACGCTGGCTTGGCCTTAATGCTACTGCATCCAAGTTTCTGGGTTTCAGAGAACCTGTATGAAAATCCAAGACCCAGCTTGCTCGTCAGGTGAGGCTGTGATTTTTGATAAACAGGGGAAAGAGAGGTGCACAGTCAGTCTCTTGAAGTTCCTGGTAAATTCCAGGCAGCCACAGACTGGGGCCATGTCAACGTGACATGTTAGAACTGGTGAGATGCAAGGCCCGGCTCTGTGAACTGGCCCCGACACCACACGGAAGAGGCTGCACTGGTCTCCCAATTGACTACCAATGAGGTTTTTCTTGCTTTTATGTGGAAGTGATTTGCAATTCAGCACAAGCAACTCAAAATGCACCTATGTACAAGACATAATTCTGTACTCAACAGTCTGGTGGAAAAAGAAAAACAAACTTTTACTTTCTTTAAAAGGCATCGTGGAGCAGACTAATTAGGTGGAACCCAGAGAGTAAACATACTTCATG
This sequence comes from Tarsius wallacei, assembly GCA_963574415.1. NCBI lineage: Eukaryota > Metazoa > Chordata > Mammalia > Primates > Tarsiidae > Tarsius > Tarsius wallacei. The sequence goes on from CAUYQG010142673.1 coordinate 9,524, forward strand.
CTGTTCTGTCAGCATTCTGTGATGAAAGGAGGATCTTCCACTGCAAAACACAAATTCAAGATGAAAAAGGACACCAAAGTGCCACGGATCCGACTGCAGCAAACCTGCCAAGCTGGCTTCCTGCAGGCGTTGACCTTTTCACTGAACTGTCTGCAGTGGAAGAGAGCGGAAGTCTCCTAGGTGTTTGCCATCCAGAAAACACATCCATCTGGGGCACCACCTGACAAGTGTGGCAGCTCCTGTGCAAGCCTGGATGTGGCCACGTTAGCTGCTGCCCTCCCTTCATCTCAAGAGCACAGTGACTGAGCAACTGTCCCTGGGGCTCTTCACTAGCAACCTGGCTCAAGACACAGCCCTGGAACTTTCTCCTCTCAGCATTAGGGCCCCAGGCTGAGGCCTGCTTGTGCCACCCTTCAAATCTTTAATTTCTACCAGAGGCCTGCTGACACAAGCCAGCTTTCATAATTTCACAAGTGTTGGCTTTCCATGAATTTGCACATGGAAGAACTATTTTCTTTGGTGTTCATTAAAAGTGATATTGGAGTGTCATGGTTTTTGTCTCCCACAGTTATTCGGGGAAAACGAACACAAAATTATGAAAAGACTCTGAATTATTTAGATTTATTTATTTATTTATTTGAGTCTGCGTCTCACTCTGTTGCCCAGGCTGGAGTGTAATGGCATGCTCACGGCCACTGCAGCCTCAACCTGCTGGGCTCAGATGATTCTTCTGCCTCAGCCTTCCAAGTAGCTGAAATTACAGGCACATGCCACCAAGCCTGGCTAATTTTTTGATTTATTATAGAGATGAAGTCTTGCCAAGTTGTCCAGGCTGGTCTCAAACCCCTGAGCTCAGGCAATCCTCTCTCTTCCACCTCTCAAAGTACTGGTATTATGGGCGTTAGTTGACGCCTCTGGCCTAGAATTATTTATTTTACCTCATCTTCTTTCACAAATAATGAAGCCAGGCTTCCACAACTTTCAAAGTATCTCTGAGTTCTAGTTTTCTGAGCCCGATTCATATATTTTGCAAATAAAGTTGAACTAAGTCTCTGCCATTTCTATGCAAGACCAACCCATGAAAAGCTGGCAGTCATGTGTGAATGGAGGGTGGATAGAGACAGCATTGGCCCAGGCCCTGGTGGCTTCATCAAGGGACCTTCCACTGCTGACTGCAGCCTGCCAAGAGGCAGACCAGAAGGGCAGATCCCACCCCGGCTGGTGGCCATAGACACACAAAATGCCACATTTAAACTCAAGTAGGCGGGAGAGGGAAATAACATGTGATTGAGTCCTTGATATCCCCCTGAGGGACCCACACAGATGACACCAGGCCGCTCCAGAACACCAGGCCTCCTGTGCCATGAGTCGGGGTGCTCAGTACATGCTCCACTGTGTCCCAACACGCGAGGCCACGGACGATGCAACCTGGACCACTTGGCACCTGCTGGAAACTTCACTAACACCACACTTCTGTGCAGATAAATGTGTTGCTTCGGCTACTTGGGGTGATACTGAGAGCAGGAGCAAGTGACAGTCTCACACTCAGGTGTGGTTTCATGACATGCATACCTCAGAAACCACCTTCTGGCTCCACCGAGAGCAAGTCTTTTTTGGATTCTGGTTTCAGCCATAACTGAGTTAATTTTCACATGCTGTACCTGCAAGCCCATCCTTTTTTTTTTTTTTTTTAAAGTCAGAGTCTTGCTCTTTCTCCCAGGCTGGAGTGCAGTGGCAGGATCATGACTTACCACGGCCTCCAACTCTTGGGCTCAGGTGATCCTTCTGATTCAGCCTCCTGAATAGCTGGAACCACAGGTGAGCACCACCACACTCAGCTAATTTTTTAAAATTTATGTAGAGAAGAGGACTCACCAAGTTGCCCAGACTGGTCTCAAACCCCTGATATCAGGCAATCCTCTCACCTCTGCCTCCTAAATGCTGAGATTACAGACGTGAGCCACCGTGCCTGGCTCTCCATCCTTTTTTGAATTACATTATTTATTCATTTTTTTTTTGTTTTTTGAGTTGGAGTTTCACTCTGTTGCCCAGGTTGGAGTGTAGTGGCATGCTCATGGCCACTGCAGCCTTGACCTGCTGGACTCAGGTGATCCTTCTACCTCAGCCTTCCAAGTAGTTGGAACTATAGGCATGTGCCACCACATCCGGCTGATTTTTAATTTATTGTAGAGATAAGGTCTCGCCCAGTTGCCCA